>CM049596.1:5336421-5458921 GCA_026979955.1 Megalurothrips usitatus
TGTGTGTGTGTGTGTGTGTGTCGTAGGCACTCCGTTATGCAGCGCGTCGCCATGCACTCTGTTTATCCGGCGCGCCGCGCCAACTGCCGCGTGCCGCGCCGCGTGTTTTGTTTTATGCGGAAAGTTATGATTGAACGTCTTACGCGCGGCTGATGCGGCATGCGGGAAGTGGCTACGGCGCCGTTGGTGGCGGCGTCGCGCCGAAATTTTCCGACACCGCCATTTTGTCCTTCAAAAATTTTATTTAGGGCTCTCCAATTTCAAAATCCCGGTATGAAGACGACGGCGTCCTCTGGCTTGCAGGTTGGCGATGGCGGCGTGCCCGGCCGGGCTGCCGGCCCCGAGGTGAGGCGGCCCGACATGGCGGCTGCCGGCCCGCTGCTCCCGCCGCTGCCCCGGCCGGCCCGGGTGCTGCTCGGGCTGGCCGTGTGGCTGGCGGCCCTCTCCTCCACCTGCATGGGCCACTTCAACCTGTTCATCAGTCAGGAGGAGGTGCGCCAGCTCATGGGTGAGTCCGACTTTCTTGCTGTCTTACACACGCGGGAGTGTTTTTTTTTTTTGCCGTTATTTCGGGGCGGCTGCATCTCTGGGGGGCTCTGACACTGCTGCAGCTGTTGTTCCCCAAGCGTGCCCGTGTGCGTGCGTGCGTGCGTGCGTGCGTGCGTGTGTCCCCCCCGTGCGGTCGACCAGTGGACGCGCGGCAGTCCGCAAGGGGGGCGCGCGCGCGCGCCGTCGGTCGGACACTCAGCCGGAAATGAACTCGGCACGTCCCGCAGCCCGGCACCCGGCGGGGCCCGGCCCTGCGGCCCTGCGGCCCTGCGGCCCTGCGGCCCTGCCACCCTGCGGCCCTGCGGCCCTGCGGCCCTGCGGCCCTGCCGCCCTGCGGCCCCCACCCTCTCCGAGAGAGCCTCTCATGTTGCCCGCACTCCCCAGGCAGCTGATGCGCCTCGCTGCCCATTTCCCATCCCCTCTCTCTCTCTCTGTCTCTCTCCTCTCTCTTTCTGTCTCTCTCTGTCTGTCTCCCTCTCTCTCTCTCTCTCTCTCTCTCTGTCTGCCTCCCCCGCACGCACGCACTCACGCGCGCACCGCACGCGCCATCGCCCGCCGGCCCGGCTCCTTGCCCGGCTCGGCGCCTGTCATGCGGAGGGTAGGCAGCCGGGCGGCGGGCGTGCGCGGCGCGTTGCCTACCCAGCGGTCCGCGGGCGCGCGGCTCCGCGCTCCGCAGCGCGCGCAGCCAGGCGGCTTTCGAAAGGGTCGTTTCCGTCTCTCTCACACCCTTCCGGGACGATCCACGAGTGCGACAGAGAGGGAGCAGGACGAAACGACCCTTCGGAATCAGCGTGCGTCCTGCGTGGCCCGCGCAGCGCGCTGCGTGCCCGAGGGCAATTACTGTGCCCTTTTTTCAGGAGCCGCCGCGAGGAATCGCTCCCGACGCCACATTTCACATCTCAGCCGCGCTTAGACGCTCGTAAATTACGTCGGGAAATGCGAAAATGGAAATGATAACGAGCCGCAAGAAAGTGCGTGCGAGGCGGCGGGCTGATCCGCTGCGAATGTCGGTGCGAGTGTGCGCCGCGGGGCGCGAAATCCGACGAGTTTACTGCCGCATACTGCATTACCGAGATTCCTATCGGATACTTGTTTATTCTTTATTATTTTTTTAAAAGGAGAAATACACAGCGGAGCGCGACTCGTAGTTGTTGGCATCGACCCGACATGGACTACTTTAAATCTACTTTCTCCCGTCGCTGGCCGCCGTCCGCCAAGTTCCTCTTACGGACAGTGTTGCTTACACGGACCCCCGCCGCGGGGTGCATCGTTGGCGCTGGCTGCAGGAAGGCGGGCCGCCAGCCCGCCAGGCCGCCTGGCAGGCAGGCAGGCATGCAGGCAGGCCGCGCTCCGCGGTGGCTGCGCAAGTGGAGCTGCGGTTGGCTCTCTGCCTCTTCGGTGGGCCCTCGTTAAAGCGTGCCGCCCGGCGAGACGCGGGGCAGTAACGACGCGAAACGGAGCTGTCGGTCTGTGTGTGTGTGAGCGTGTGTGTGTGTGTGTGGCGGGTGTGAAAGTTAATTGAGCGTTGCCGTCATCCGCAGTCTACGCTGCCACTTTTATTATTGCTCGTACATTTTTGCGAATGTAGCGTTTTGCCCGTGAATGCGGTCGTGACGGGGGAGGGAAGTAAAAAATAAAACGATAGTCTTTCCGCGGGGTTAATGTTTTTTTTTAATTTTTTTATAGTTCTGAAATTCATATTTCCGGCTCGCACTTTGGCGCGTCGGCGGCGGCGAGGGCGGCGGCCCTCTCGATGGATTCCGCCGGTGCCCGTCTCTCCTCTCTCGCGCCGATATAGAGAGGGGAGGAATTTTCTTTCTCCCCGATGAAATGCCGCCGTCGTCCCTCTTTGGTCGATGCCTCGCGGGGGCCGCGGGGGCCGCGGGGGCCCCGGCCGGCGCGACAGACTCGGGCGATAACTCACGCCGGGCTGCCATCCATCGACGGAGTGCCGCACCGGGCCGACGTACGGCCACCAGTGGACAAAATGACTTGCGCGTTCGTGGCCGCGCCCACACACACACGTGTCGTACCCTGCCAACAATTTTTTTTCGAGACTGACATTTTTGTGACGTTGAAAAAAAAATCAGTAAATTTTTTTCCACGATAGCTCTATGCTAAACATTAAACTAAAATTGTCTGCGCATTACTTGCGCCGTCCCTCTCTGCGATCTCTGACGTCATGCAGACCGCAACGTCGACGACGGGGAGGGTCCTCGGCCCCCCGGGGGACCTGCGAGCCCCCCTTCTGCCTCGGCCGGCGGTCCCTGCGGTCAGTAGGGGGGTCCTCGCAGTGAAACGACTACCTGATTAGAAGTAGTGGTGCGGCGGGCCGTCACCGGCCGGACCCGGGACGGCCGCCGGCCGGGGCACCGCGGCCGGGGCACCGCAGCCGGGGCAGCGGTGGTCGAACGTCCTTAGGCAGACTGCCCGGCCCGTCTGTCCACCCCTTTGGCTTGTGGGGAGGCCCCACAGAAAGTTAACAAGCTGAAATCAGGGGCCGGTCCGTCCCTGTCCCGCCCCCGCGGGCCCCCGGCGGCCCCCCGCTGACCGAGCGGGCGGGCGGCCCGCCGCACACTACGCCCATGAGCGCAGTCAGTCCCTTCTGGCCCCGTCTAATTGCGGTACGTCCCAGGGTGGAGGAGGGGGGGGGGGGGGGGGCTTTCATCCTGTGAAAGGCACCCCCCCCCCTCCCCTCTCCCTGCACGCGCGCGCGTGGCGGACCCACAACTGCCATTGATGATGAAAAATTAACCAAGCGGCGTTGCGGCGCGCGGCGCGGCGGCGGCACCCCGTGGCCCCGCAGTTGTCACCCCCCCCCCCCTTCCCCCCCCCGCGGCCTGCCAGGCCTCGGGGCGAAGTCGGCGGCGGGGCGCCGTGTGGTCGGCCTAAGGCCCTGCCTGACGGCGAAGGGGAGGCTTTTGGCGGCGGCGGCGGCGGCGCCGTGTGCAGCCGTTGTTCGCCGTCAGGACGGGGGTGGATTGTGCACACGCATGCGCCTGCCCCCGGCGCCCTGCCCCGCGGGTCCCGGGGGGGCCCCCGGCACCACCCCGTCATTGTCAAACCGACCCGGGCCGGGGCTGCATGCTAGGTAAACATGTGCGCTTGTAGCGGCGGCCGGCGGCGTCGGGGCGCGCACAATACACCTGCACAGTCATTTCCCCCGCGCCGTGCCGTGCCGTGGTCCGCCGCCCTGAGCCCGGCCGGCTGCGGCTGCCAAGGGCGCAGGCCGCAAAGTCAGCCCGGGCGACACTCCTGCGTTACCGCACGGAACAAAAGAGGATTGGTGGGCCGCGGCCCCCGCTGGCACGCAGCCGTCACCCGCCTCATGTTCGCGGCCTCCACCGCCACCACAGTCGCTGCGTAGGACTTTGCCTGCCGCCGTGCAGTCGGCCCGGGGAGTGGGGCAGCACGCTGCCTCATCACAGTTTGCTCTCAGCCGATGCGCCGTCTCTCTCTCTCTCTCTCTCTCTCTCGTAGGTTGTCTGCAGTGATTGCGAAGCGACCTGCCTGCGCTGTGCCATGGCTTTCTAGCTTTACGCCGCCTGCATGTGTGTGTGTGTGGCGATGGACTACAATAGGCTTACTGTCGAGATCGCCAGAGACGCGGCGGCGCGGGGCCAGGCGCAGCAGCCGCCAGAGCGCTATCGCATAGAGCGTGGAGAGCGCGCGCTCTACCCTCCTGCTCGCACACAAGGGTCTGCCGGGGACGTGTGACACACGTCGCCGAGATAGCATTCCGTCTCTCTCTCTCCCTCTCTCCCCTCTCTCCCGCTCTCTCCCGGATTAGAGAGTTGGTAAGCGCCGCCTCGGCTGTTTGCCGTGATAAGCATAGCAGCAGGCAGTCAGCAGCAAAGGGGGCGGGTGGCGGCGCCGTCTGAATAACTATACTACACTCGGGCAGCAAGGAGTTTATCTGTCATCTTCGCCGGGCGCGGCCTCCAAAGTACACGACCGTAATTTATTTTCGGAGGCAGCAGGAGGGGGGCGGGGTGGCCGCCGCGCGGTGGTCCCGCCCTGAATATTACATCTCATCATCACCGCTCGGGCACCAGTTGGAGCGCACAGCTTTTTACTGTCGCCGATGTTTACAGCGAGACGAGTTGTGCTGTGTTGTCTCGGGTTTGACTCTCCTCTCGGGCGGGCAGTAGAGGACCACCCGCGTCGCCACCCCTCCCCCCCCCCACCATCCATCTCTCTCTTTCTTTCCGCGAGATGAAAACCTTTCAGGTCGAAAGGGGGCGGGCAGCAGCAGCAGCAGCAGCAGCAGAGTCGTTTGATGACGAACGTCGGTTCGTTTTATGGATGGCTTGATGCCAAGTGGTCCACATGTGTGCGTGCGTGTGTGTGTGTGCGAGCACATGCGTGGGTGTATGAGTGTGTGTGTGTCGTTCAGGAGGGGCCAATGAGAAGCGTGCATGTTTGTGGGGCGGCACTAGAATTTTGTGTCAAAATAAAATGACTCTTTTTTAAAGCCCCATCCCGAAAATAAAATAAAAGATAAATAAACGTGTAAGATTATTGGGGACTGCCGCCGCGTCACATGAGACCAGTAAGGGGGCGTTCGATGTCGTCCGAGAGGCTCTCCGGGTGCCAGGGGGCCGCCGAGGGGCGGGGGCCCGACCCGGGGCCCGGCCGAGGAGTGCCCACCGAGTTTGGACAGTGCCCTCCTCCGAGAAGTGTCTCAAGTAGCCACCCCCTCCGCTCCGTCTCTCTCTCTCTCTCTCTCTCTCTCTCTCGCTCTGCTCTGCTTGCTCCGCGACGCGACGTCTCTTCGCTGAGTGTGCACAAAGTAGTGCGATGGCTTTGGGGAGTCGCTTGGTCGTGCGCGGCCCGGACCATCCTGGACCCCCCCCCCCCCCCCCCCCCCTGGAGCCATGAGGCAATAACAGTCCATTTCGCGCGATCTCGCAGAGGAGAGCGAGAAAGACGAGGAAAAAAAGGAAACGCCGAATTTTTTTTTTTCAAAAAACAAACTGTGCCGTGGTCCTGGCTGCGGCCGCCAGCAGCAAAGACCCTTGGGGCGGCGCGGGACGCTCAAAGGAGATAAGTACCCGGCGGGGAATTAATAATTCAGGGGCGGTATGAAATGATGCAGCCGCCGCTGCCGCCGCCGCGGTCCCCCCTCTCGCTTAAATCCCGTCGAGCTGCTTTTCCGCTCCGGGGGAACGCAAAACGCCGCTCGCTGATGCACGCGCACGCCGCCCCCGCCATTTCTCCTCCTTCCTCCTCCTCCTCCTTCTTCTTCTTGTCCTCTCCCGGACGGATATGGGCATCCCACCGTGTGACGTCATTAGAGCCGCCGTGCGCGGCCCCGAGGCCGGCGGGCCGGCGGCCGCAGAGCCGCTTCTCTTCGGCAGCGGCGGCGCGGCGCGGTGTCCCCCGTCCGCAGTGGGGCCGGGTCCCGGCCGAGCGGGGCGCGCGTGCGCACGGAGCGCCACTTTCGAATTCTCCCGCCGGCCGCCGCGCGGCGCACGCTTCCCGTTTCCGCCACTGGGTCAGGGGGAGGCGCTGGCGCGGTGCGCGCGCACCCTCCACCGCCTTGTAGCGCGGCGCGCTAGTACGTGCCTGGCCGCCGTCCCGCGCGGATCAATACGCGCCCCCGTCGTCTACCCGCTGCGAGGCTCCAGGCCGCCGCCCCGCAGCGCTGGAATTTCTCCAGTCTCCAGGTACGTTGTGGCCGCGGTTTGTGTTCCGAGGTGTGCGCGGGTGTGTGCCGGCCGCGGGTACCCGGCCTCCGCGTCGGCGGGGGCCGCCGCCGCTCCGGGGGCCGCTGTTTTCCCTCCTCCGTCCGGACGGCCGCCATCTTGGCGCTCGGGGGAAGGCTCGGGCCAACCCCTCCCAGCTCGCCCACGACGTTGGGCCGTGGCTGCCCCGCGAGGCGCTGAGTTCACGGCCGCGGGCCCCGGCGTCCGTCGGGTACCTCTGCGCCGCCGTCGGCGTCCCCGGCGCCGTCGTGTCGCCGCGGGTTTCTATTGTCGGCCACCCCTGCTCCCTTCCCTGCCCCCTCGCGGGCACATGTTTTGCTTCGCTCACAGGGGGCACCGTCGCCTCTGCCGCGGCGGTGTCTTGTCTTCCGCGTCCCCGCTTCGGCTCCGCACGGCCGTTCCCTCTGTCGGAAGGGCGCCGTGTTTTGGCGCCGCCGCCACATCTGGCGTTTGCAGCCCGCCACAAATCAAAATGGCGGCCGGGCAGGAAGTGCACGGCTGATGATGCCCCCCCCCCCCCCACCGCTGCCCCGGCGCTTCCAGGAGCCGTGATCGATAGCTCATGACCCCCATGGAGGAGGCAGATGCAACTCGTTGGGGCGTCGTTGTTGCCATGCTGGTAATGACACGATGCCCGCCAGATGCACGACATCGGCCGGGGGGATGATGTTCTGCGGTGTCGCGGCCAGCAACCACCTGCCGGAGTGTTTTGCTCGCAGCCCGCCGGGGGGCAGCACCGGCGACCACGTGGCGGCACACACACCCGCACGCCTGCGCATAAATCGACTCTTGATTTCGATCTTCGATTTTCGATGTTGATTTTCAGTTTCGATTTTCGATTTTGATTTTCAACGTTGATTTTTGATGTTGATATTCAACGTCGATTTTCAATTTTTATTAATTTAATAAAAACCTGGAGCTTTGACGACGGACGATTGTTTTTCTTTTTTTTCCAGAGGGGATTGTCGTGATGTGAGGTGGAGGTCTTCCCCGGGTGGATTCTGTTGCAAGGCAAGACCAAGGACCGACCATGATCAAGACGACGGAGACGAGCCCGCCGGCGCAGCAGCCGCCGACGTCCACGCCGCCCAAGGCCGTCGACCCCAAGACGCCGACCACGGACCGCATCATGGTCAACACCCCGGCGCCGCCCAGCCACAAGCTCAAGATGGCCGAGGTGTTCGACTCGCGCGGGAAGCCGCGCGCCGACAACCTCAAGACACACTTCTACGCGGAGGGCCGGCTGGAGGAGGACGCGGCGCTGCGGATCATTCACGAGGGCGCCGCGCTGCTCCGCCAGGAGAAGACCATGATCGAGATCGAGGCGCCGGTGACGGTGTGCGGCGACGTGCACGGCCAGTTCTACGACCTGGTCAAGCTGTTCGAGGTGGGCGGCCACCCGTCCTCCACCAAGTACCTGTTCCTGGGCGACTACGTGGACCGCGGCTACTTCAGCATCGAGTGCGTGCTCTACTTGTGGGCGCTCAAGCTCAACTTCCCGACCACGCTGTTCCTGCTGCGCGGCAACCACGAGTGCCGGCACCTCACCGACTACTTCACCTTCAAGCAGGAGTGCAAGATCAAGTACTCGGAGCGCGTGTACGACGCGTGCATGGACGCGTTCGACTGCCTGCCCCTGGCCGCCCTCATGAACCAGCAGTTCCTCTGCGTGCACGGCGGCCTCTCCCCCGAGATCCACGTCCTGGACGACATCCGGCGGCTGGACCGCTTCAAAGAGCCGCCCGCCTTCGGCCCCATGTGCGACCTGCTCTGGTCCGACCCGCTCGAGGACTTCGGCAACGAGAAGAACGTGGAGCACTTCACGCACAACAGCGTCCGCGGCTGCTCGTACTTCTACAGCTACGCGGCCTGCTGCGACTTCCTCTCCAACAACAACCTGCTCTCCATCATTCGGGCGCACGAGGCGCAGGACGCCGGCTACCGCATGTACCGCAAGAGCCAGGTCACCGGCTTCCCCTCGCTCATCACCATCTTCTCCGCGCCCAACTACCTGGACGTGTACAACAACAAGGCCGCCATCCTCAAGTACGAGAACAACGTGATGAACATCCGGCAGTTCAACTGCTCGCCGCACCCCTACTGGCTGCCCAACTTCATGGACGTGTTCACGTGGTCGTTGCCGTTCGTCGGCGAGAAGGTGACGGAGATGCTGGTCAACGTGCTCAACATCTGCTCGGACGACGAGCTCGTCTCGGAGGGCGAGGTCGACGAGACGGACGCCGAGGCCAACCTCCGGAAGGAGGTGATCCGGAACAAGATCCGGGCCATCGGCAAGATGGCGCGCGTGTTCTCCGTGCTCCGGGAGGAGAGCGAGAGCGTGCTGCAGCTCAAGGGGCTGACGCCGACCGGGTCGCTGCCGCTGGGCGCGCTGTCCGGAGGCAAGTCGTCGCTCAAGCACGCGCTGCAGGGCTTCTCCCCCAACCACAAGATCACCTCGTTCGCGGAGGCCAAGGGACTGGACGCTGTGAACGAGCGCATGCCCCCGCGCCGGGACCAGTCGCCGACGGCCGGCCCGTGAGGCCCCCGACGTCGGCGGCGGCCTCCTTCCCCCCGGCAGCAGTCGTGTGATAACTCTTGTTGAGGCGGGTCCTGGAGTCCTCAAGTCTGATGCGCGCGGGACGGCGGCGTGACGCCATCTTCTTAGGTTAACTCTGAGCCTCTCGCGCGCCCTCCGCGCCGCGCCGCCCCGCGCCGCCCCCTGCGCGGTGCGCACAGGGCGGGCGGAGGGCTGCCGGGCCGCCCCATGTCTGCTTTTCTGTCTGTCTGCCTGTGACTTTGGCTGTGTGTCTCACTTCTGTGTGTGTTTCTGCCTGTCTGTTCTAACGAAACCTAACCAATTTTTTTTTTAAATACTGTAAGTCATTCCTTGTTGAAGAGGGGACAGGAGGAGGGCTAGTGTCGCAAAATTGTGTATAAATAGGGCGTGCGAAAGACGTTTCTTCTATTGCCGGGACTTGATCAGTGCTAACATATCTTTCAAGATTTTTTTGTTTTTTGTGTAGAGCGGAACCGCACCCACCTGTTTGCAAGGATAACACTCAGCTGATTTTGTTTATTGACGCCGCCTGCTCACGAATGTCGGTAGATTTACTGTAGAAAATAACTCAGTCACAGCGCAGCCTTCTGCCGGAATGTGTCTTGCTGTGCAACTTTGTTTCGTTTTCCGGTACTCCATCTTGTCTTCAATGCATGTATCCTAGAATAATCATGTACATTTTGGTGAAAATATTAGCTAAACATTTTTTGGGTAGACGTTTTCTTGCTTATGTGAAGGTCCGTTGTTTTGTGGCGTTGCTGTCTGAGGTTCATGTCGTTTACTTCATAGAAAAAAAAAAGCACGAGAACAAGATGTCTTTATAAAGGAGAGCATTTTGGAATGTTTTAATTGTGCCAATTGCGTGAGACTGGTGAACACGGCAGGGACGATGAGGATGTGAGGTCTACACATTCTTTTGGCAGATGTCAGATAGCAGATATGTCAACTAAAATTGTGATCTTAAGTTATTATATATTGAGAACTTTTTCTCTGTTGATACGTTTTTTGTTGTTCCAAATTTAATCTATTTACAACGTGTATATTCCTCACCACGTTTTAAGATGTAATAAATGAAATCCAGTTAACTACGATGTTTATCATTTCGAAATCTCCACTCTTTTTTCCCCCTTTATGTCCATATTCACAATTTCAGAAAGCAAAAAAAAAACAGTTATTACATATTTTTTTGTATACGATATACATTGCAAAAACAATTGAGAAGCGTGAATAACGTGAACACCGTGAAATTGAACAAAATGAAAAAAAAAAGGACCAGCGGTAGAGTAAGGGTGTGGGTGAGTGGGGAGGGTGGGGCCGTCGCGGAGGTGCCGGCCGGCCTAACACATGGCCACTCCTGTCGGCCACTTTCTCCCCGAGTGCATCGTGCCGGCCACCTGCTATCAGCGGTGGGGTGGGGACCGACGGGGACACATGTGGCGGCGCCCTGCCATTCTCATGCGTGGCCGCACACCGCTCCCGCCACCAGAATTGGGTGTTGACCCTTTCGGCTCCTTTCTTCCTCTCTCTCTTTCTCTCTCACTCACTCTCTCTCACTCTCTCGCCCCCATCCTCTCCATCTCTGTCTCACCCTCACGCCCCCCGCAATCTCCCCCTCTCTCTATTTTCTGCGGCCCCGCTATCGGGGCGGTGTGTCTTCTGCGTTGCGTCCCCCCCGCGGAGTCCCGGAAGGATCTCATCACGCCAGTAGTTGACCTTCCTTGCCGGTCCCCGTCTGGTCCTTCTCTCTTCTGACCTTTCTCGCGGCCACCTTTCCGTTTCGCTCGCTGTACTTGCTGTACGCCCGCGGCATTGTGCACGCTCCGATCATGTTACGGTGCTGACCTTTTATGCACCCGCCGACTCCATACGCCGCCGGCCGGGGCGCAACGCGTATTAGTACCCCCCCCCCCCCCCCCGCCCCCCATCGCGGAGGTGCGGGACAAGGATAAGGGGCGCCGCCTGACCTCCGGCGCGGCGGGGTCAGCCCCGGACAGCCGAGCGCGGGTCAGCCGCCGCTCGCTCTTTGTGTATTTCGCTTCTCGAGTTTCTCGTTACGAAACAAAAAACAAAACAAAAAAAAACAGGACTGTGCGCGCGGACATGGTCGCTTGCGGCCTGAGGCGGGTGCCTTGTACCCGCGCTTGTACGCTCGGAGCGGACCGCAGGGGCAGCGCTGCCGTCTCCGCTTCCCCGCCCAGCGATATAGTTTTTTCTATATAGGAAAGGAAGGAAAATATCCTTGCTGTTAGTGTGTGTGTGTGTGTGTGTGTGACAGGGTCCGAGCCATCCGTGCCTTGCGGGGGGTCCGGGGCCCTCCCCAACGGGACATGTTTACCCTCACACACACACACGCGCACGCACACACGACCAAGGAGCCCCCGCCTCCCCGCCAGGAGGGCAGCACACCAAAAGGTCCCCGCCGTGACCCGGCCGGAGCCCAAGCCGGCCGCCGCCGCACGCCCACCGGCCCACCGCACGGCTGGGTGCCCTTTGAGAGGGGCGGCGGCAGAGCCCCTCCTACTCCTCGCCGGCTGCTCCGGCCCGTGTTTCTCTGGGAAACTTCTTCCGCTCCTTCCGGGCCGCGCGGCTGGAGCCGCTTTGATGCGCGTCCGTGTGTCCGTCCTTGCGCGGAGGTACGCAGTCCCGCCAGACACCCGGGCGCCGGGAGCGCCGTGCTGGGTAGGCAGTCCCGCCAGACACCCGGGCGCCGGGAGCGCCGTGCTGGGTAGGCAGTCCCGCCAGACACCCGGGCGCCGGGAGCGCCGTGCTGGGTAGGCAGTCCCGCCAGACACCCGGGCGCCGGGAGCGCCGTGCTGGGTACGCAGTCCCGCCAGACACCCGGGCGCCGGGAGCGCCGTGCTGGGTAGGCAGTCCCGCCAGACACCCGGGCGCCGGGAGCGCCGTGCTGGGTAGGCAGTCCCGCCAGACACCCGGGCGCCGGGAGCGCCGTGCTGGGTAGGCAGTCCCGCCAGACACCCGGGCGCCGCGGCACTGCCTACCCAGCACGGCGCTCGGCGCTCCCAGGAGCGCTCCTGTATCGCAGATGTAAATCGCCCTTTAAACAGGTTGAAAAGAAAGGCCACGTTGGCGCGTATGAAAGGCGGTGCCGAGAGTGAGTGAGAGAGAGAGAGAGAAACAGGGAGAGAGAGAGAGAGAGAGAGAGAGAAGCGTGTGAAAAGAGGCCACAAGGGAAGGGGGGCGGCAGGGCGGCTGGCCTCTTAGCTCAAGTGGCGGGGTGGCACCAGTGCCAGCCGCCGGGGCTAGACACACCTTTCATCAAAATTCCGCGCACCTCCACAAATTGCGCAGCAGCAGCAGTTCCCTCGCTCCTGGCGACGCGGTACGCTGCGGTACGGTGGTGCGGTGCCGGGGAGGGAGGGAGGGAGGGAGGGAGGGAGGGAGGGAGGGAGGGAGGGAGGGAGGGAGGAAGGGAGTGTGCGAGCTGCGATCCATTCCCACGGTTAAGGAAGGCCTCCGGCAGCGCGACCTCATCCAACCCGCGAGCGGGAGGCAGGGGGAGGGCGAGGGAGAGAGAGGGAGAGAGATAGTTAGAGGGAGAGAGAGAGAGAGAGAGAGAGAGAGAGAGAGAGGGAGAGTGGAGGGAGATAGACGTTTTCAGGAGCAGTTCACCGTACGCGCTGGCAGCCGGGAGTGACGGGCCCGGGCCGTGGGTACGGAGCACAGCGGAGCACAGCTACTGCGCCGCCTCGGCAGCGGCTGCCACGCGCCTGCCACGCGCCTGCCACGCGCTGTAACACCGTGAAGTAGTCGTCGTGGGGTTCACCTCGCTGACACGGCGCGCGGTGGGGCGGGGCTGCGGTGGGGCGGGGCTGCGGGCTGGGGCGCATGGAAATCTGTGCAGCTGCCAACTGCCGTGCATCCCTTCCGACCCTCCCACCCCCGGCAGCAGCCCGCCCCCGGGGCCAGGCGGGCTGCCGGCCGCGCGCAGAGACCGCCCCGCCCCCGTCACTACAAGTAGTGCGAGCGGTGTGACGGCCGCGGGGAGTTGCGTGCTTCCGTCCGTCCCCCCCGCAGCCGCGGCGAGACGCGAGAGGGAAAGGGTGCCAGCTATACTGCCGCAACGGCCGCCGCCGCCGGGCTGCTGGCCGTGGATATTAACAAAGTTTGGCCGCCACCGCCAACGCCGCCGCCGCCACCGCCGCCGCCGCACTGACAGACTGACCAGGACCCCCATCTCCACTGCCTGGCGCGCGGTCAGGCGCCGCCGCGCTGAATACATCTACACTCTGAGAGAGAGAGACAGAGAGAGAGATGCGAGGAAATGAAAATGAAAGAGAAAGAAAGAATACCGAGATGGATACTGTGTGAGAGAGATCGACAGACAGAGAGAAACGACAGAGACAGACCGAGAGGGAGAGAGATAGAGGGATAAGCAGGGTGAAGGGAAGGGGGGGGGGCTCGGTAGTTGTTCGAGTCGGTGCATAGCCGCGGCCGCCGGCCCTGCCCACCTGCATACGGTATGTCGGGGGCCTGCGGGGTGCCTGCGGGGGGCTGCGGGGGGCTGCGGGGGACTGCTCTCCCCCAGATGAGCTGCTGTACGCTGCCAGAAGGACGCGTACGGGATCATCCCCCCCCCCCCCCGCTTGCAACCCGTCCCGCCCCTGGCGACTACGCATATGGTTTCCTCTCCTCCCCCTTCCTCACACACTCGCCCGCCCGCCCCGTCTGCCAGACTTCACCTGGCGCGTACTGCATGCGGTCTGTGGTTTCAATCTGCCGTGGCGTTTTCCGGCACGGGAGGGGAGGGAGGGAGGGAGGGAGGGGAGGGGAGGGAGGGGAGGGAGGGGAGGGAGGGGGGGGGGGGGGAGGGAGGGGAGGGAGGGGTGCGTCGTGGCGGGGCTCGGCGAGGACGGAACGGCACAGCAGAAAACACCCGCAGGCACGCACACAGTTCTTGCCGTCGTCTCTCTACGACGAATTTCCCGCCGGCGCCGCTTTGCGCTGCGTGCGCGGCTGTCTGAATTGCTAATGTGTGCATTTTCAAAAGTCGGTGTGCGGGGCGGCGGCGGCGGCGGCGGCGGCGGCGGCGGCGGCGGCGGCGGCGGCGGCGGCGGCGGCGGCGGCCCGGATGCGACGCAGCAGAACCAGCCGTAGCAGCTCTGACCGTGTGGCACCGGCTGCGGCGACGCCCCCCCCCCCCCCCAACTGCCTTTGTCCGGCTTCTTGATAATGCGTGCGGTGGGGCACCACCAAGTGACACCCCCTCCCCCCCCCCCCCCCCAGGCAGCGCCAGTCGGACATGCATAATGGATTTGCATCATCGATTCCCGCGTGCGGCGTGGCGCTGTGTGATTTTAAATATGGAGAAAGGTTGCCATTTCGTATCCCCCGCGTCGCGCCGTGAGCTGCCCCTCCCCCTCCCCTCCCCCCCGAGCCGCTGCTGCTGCCGCCGCCGCCGCTGCTACTTGTGTCTCCGTAGTGGTCGCAGGAGGTAGTAGGGATCAGGCGATCGGACGGAACACGCACCTGTGTGTGTGTGTGTGTGTGTGTGTGTGTGTGTGTGTGTTTGCGGGCTTCCAAATAAGTAACCGCCCCCCTCCCCTCCCGGTCACGATCAGCCTGCCTCACTCCGGGCGGCCATCTTTCATGAATGCTCAATGACCTGGCCCCGATTAACCGCTTCTACTTTCGCTACAAAAACACACACACACGCACACACACACAAGCACTGAAAATCGTCCAGGAGATATTTTTTGCGAACGCTTTTTTTAAAATTATTTTTTCCCGAAATTCAAAAAAAATGCTCTGTACATAGAAACGAGATCAGAATTTAGTGTGCATTTTTTTTAGCCTGTGCACTGCTTGCAGAACCCCGTTCCCCGATCGCATCCTATCCCCTCCCCCCTCCTCCCTGCAGACCGACGTCGGCGGCCCCCACCCCACCCCTCCTCCCGCCCCTGCGCTCATCTCCGAACTTGTAACAGGTTTAGGACAGTTTGAGAGAGTGGCTGGATATGAAGTCGACTCTGGGCCGGAATTGAATGGCTGGGGACTCGGTGGGGCTTCGACCCTCCTGGCCGCCCTCCGCGCCGCGCTGCGGTGAGGGGGCGGCGGCCGGGGGGCCCCCTCCCCCCCCCCCTGCCCTGCGGCTCAAGTGGTGTGTGCCTGGGAGTATGCGAGTGTGAAAGTGTGTGTGTGTAGAGGGGCGGAAATGAGTGAAGGAGAGACAGAGAGGGGAGAGAGCACGGCCGCGGCGTGAGAGATTCGATATCATGGCTGCGTGGGCACCAGCACGCCGTGTCGCTGTCTCTCTCTCTCTCTCTACGCGGTGGCGGGAGCGCCGTGCTGGGTAGGCAGGCCCGGCCGGCAGCCGTGCGCGGCGGTACGGCCTACCCTCACGGCGCTCCCGTCATCGGATACTGGACAGCACCGGGCTTCTCCTGGGGGCTGTCTCTCTCTCCCTCTCTCTCTCTCTCTCTCTCTCTCTCTCTCTCTCTCTCTCTCTCTCCGTGGGGCTCACTTCACACTTGACGCCCCCCTCTCTCTCTCTCTCTCTCTCTCTCTCTCTCTCTCTCTCTCTCTCTCTCTCTCTCTCTCTCTCTCTCTCTCTCTCCGCTTTCACTTCTTGGTCGATCCGGCGGTCGCTGCCAGAGACTCCGGTCCGCACATAAATTTGATCCCGCTTCTCGGCTGGAGCCTCCAGGAGCAAGTTGTCGGTGCTGCAGCAGGAGCGTGGCCAGGGTCCGCAGCAGCGTGGGCTCCAGTCTCCAGGCCGGCTTCCTGGAGGGCAGGGCGCTGGAGACGCTGGAGGCAGCGGAGTAAAGCCCCCCCGGCCCGCTGCAGCCCGCAGGCTTAAGACACTTGCTCCGCCTCCCCCGTGTATTTTTTTTCTCTGCTCCCCCCCCCCCCCTTGGCGTCCCCCTTCGGTTTGGCTTCGATTCGGCAAAAGTTTTCACTGAGTCATTCAAAAAAGAATTCCCCTCCCCCCCCCCCTCTTTCTCTTTCTCTCTGTCGGCCCGCGCGCGTGCGGCCAGGCCGGGGCGCCAAAAGTCTATACTTTCCCCAATAGTTGCGTGCATCGGGGCACCTTTGTCACGGTTTGTTTTGGTTTTGACAACATTGACTCAATCGGACAGCGTTAACAACGACATGAAACGGTCAACCCCCCCGCGGCGCACAGAAAATAAATAGAGAGAGAGAGAGAAAAAAAGTTTGCTGTTTGGGCGTGCGGTGTTGCGCGCGCCGGCATCTCAGCGACGGGGTGTCGCCCGGGGCCTCCCTCCGGCCGAAAGGAGATCGGGGGAAAAGTGGGTGCCACAAATCAAACTTCGGTCCACCTTAGGCACCTCGAGGAGAGGAACGGGGAGGGGGCGGCGGGAGGGGGGCTAAGTAAAGAAGACAGAGAGAGAGGGAGTAACTCTTTCCTCTTCGCACTTGCTAAACTGTTGCGGCAGCGGGGCCGCAACGCACCGTATTCCGACCGTTTCGCACCCTCATCAACCTCCACTCAGCAAGCGTCGGCGGCGCAGCACCAAAGATGCGAGGCCTTGCGGACCGTTATTTTGCCGTGGCCGCCAGTGTGCAGCGGTGGTGGCTGCGGCGGCGGCAGCGCGCATTTACAGCGAATAACGATATTTTGGTGGTGCGGATATAATGTCGATAGCACGGGCCGTGGCTTTGGCCGTGGCGCTGTGCCAGTCCGCAGACCGCGCGAGCACCCCGGCTTTGGCTGTGTGTGCTGCGGGGGCTGCAGGGGTGGGGTGGGGGGTGGGGGGTGATATACCTTCCTGCCAAAGTCTTTGCTGCTGCTGCTGCGGCACGGCAAAGTTAAGACCAGCGCCAGCTCATCACGGAGGTTCGCATGAATTTCAAAGCGAAGCGACGGCAAAGGGGTTGTCACGGCCCAACGAAAATTTTCGACCTTAAACAAAATAGTGCGATTTTAATTTCTGTTTTTTTTTCTTTCTTCAAACCGTATCTTCTGGTGCTGCTGTGTAGGCAGAGCCGGAGACAGAAAAATAGTAAAATAAGGGATTTGGGTCGCCGGTGCGAACCTAGGACACCCACCCACGCACACACACACACACACACCCGAACGCGTCGAGTCTGTCGTGTGGACTCTCCTATTACACGTCTAGCCGCCCAGCCTAGACGGCCTCATCTCGGGAGGCACGGGTGCCGCTGGAGGGCCGGAGGAGGCCTGCCGGAGGCCCGCCGGAGGCCGGGCCCGGCGTCGTGTGTGTGTTGTTCCGCCCATATGAGCTCTCCCCCCGTCTCTCTCGCTCTCCCGGAGGAGCGACACAGGAACAACTCTCATGTTTATTCAGAATTCTTACAATGTGCACACGAGATGGGACACACACACACACACACACACACGGCCTTGTGCTCTGTGAAGGCCCGCCGAAGCGAGGGCGCAAGGGCAGAGATGCAGAGCTCCGTCAGGATAAAAAAAAATTTTTCTCGGGTTTCGAATTTGATCATCTGCTCCTTTTTTTTTTCAAAGTGGCTGGAAAGTTTTCCGGAGCCACCTGACCACAAACTGTTCCGCTCGCCGCCGCACTCGTTCCGTATTTCCCCCACAAGGAATGCATGCCGCACACTCCTGACCGCATCGCCCGTCTCGCGCATTGTGTCGGAGGCGGGCGAGTTCGCAACTTTTTGTCACAGGTGTTTGCCCGGCGGAACCCTTATACTCCGACCGGAAGTGCGGCGATCGGGATTGCCATTGCCACTGGCTGCTTCCAGTCGCAAATATGGAAGTGGGTTAGCCCCCGAGTCAGCGGAAAAGCCATACACGGAATTGGGAGGGGGAGGGGCGCCACCACTTCTTCTGCTTCTTCTTCGCCTTCCGCTCGCCGGAGTGTTTGGCTGCACGTAGGGAGAAAAGGGGGGGGGGGCGAAAGGTGCAGGAGAGAGAGCGGGCGCGTGCGGCAGAGAGAGAGAGAGAGAGAGTACGCAAAAGCAAGTCGTACTTTGAAGTCGACCAAGTCGAGCTCCACATGTTCGCGTTTCGCAAAAACTCGAGAGCGAAGTGGGTCAGTGGGCAGTTTGGCGGCGCGGCTGGCGGGGCGCCGGCTGGCGGGGAGAGGAGGCGGGGGGGGGGGGGGGGGGGAGGTGTTCGCCACTCGCTGCTTTTGAGGCAGGTTAGTCCTGGAGTGGCGAGCGGCGCCCTTTTGAGGGGAACACAAACACGCACACACGAGAGGCATATGGAAGCGGCTATGAACCACGATTTTTCTGTTTATCATCTTCCGTTTTTAAGACCATAAAAAAGGAAGATTTATTTTTTGCAGTTGCGTGCTCTGCGTTAGCCGGCGCTGCCTCTCCGTATTCCCGCCGCGTTGCAGGGGGCTGCAGGGGATAGGCCGGCCGTGCCGCCGTCATGTGGACAGTTTGGGGAGAAAAGAAATATAGTGAAAGGGGTGAAAGGACACATGGATTGCTGGCGCGCGGCGGGGGATGTGAGGGGAGGAGAGGGCGGGTAGTTCTGGGGGGACATCGCCGGATGGAGGGACGCATAAAATAGGGGAAAAATAACCCACCGCAGCACCGGAGGCTTGGGCAGGGGCAGTGGGGCCCCCTCCGGCCGTCCCCCCGCCGCCCCCGCCGCCCCCGCCGCCCCGCCGCCCCCGCCGGCCGCCTGTCTCAGTGAAGTGCGAAGTAGGCCGTACCGCCCGTGTCGGCGGCGGGGCAGAGGGGGGCCCCGGGACCCGCACATCTCAGCCCTAAGATACGGTCAGCGGGGGCGACGCAGAATTCGGGCCTCCGCACACCACCGCGGATATAAACCCTCTGCGGCGTCATCTGAGTTAGGGGGCCGCGGCGGTGCAGTGCAGCCGCAGCCGCAGCCGGCGTCAGCGGCATCCGATACGCAGCGAGAAACAATCCGCGCACCCTGTCGAGGAAGAAAGTGTGCGAAGATATTATGTGAAGATGACGCCTTGGAGCTACATGGCAGATGAGGCTGGGGAGGGCATGGGGAGTGAGTCAGAGAGAGAGAGAGAGAGAGAGCAACGAGGATCGGGGTGGGGATTATAAACATGGCGTGCGGTGCGGACCGCATTTACGGCTTCATATCGTGTGCCGCACGCGCCCAACCAATGTGTTTCTTTTCTTTTCGCACCTCTGTTTTCATAATCCACATTATTATTTTTTTAAAAATAAATAGAGCCGCGGAGGGTAGGAAAACCCCGAGGAATTGAACTTCTGCGTGCTCACCATCAAAATGTTGGGGATGCAAGGAAGGAAAATATTTTTTTTAAATGCAGAGTACGCAGGGCGCAAAGCTGCGAATGTGGAAGCGCAGCAAAGCGAGAGGCGGCGCGACACGCGCTCTCTCTCTCTCTCTCTCTCTCTCTCTCTCTCTCCCTCTCTCTCTCGCTAATCCACTGCACAAAACGGGCGCCAAAAATATTTTTTTTTAAATAAATTAAATAAATTAAAAATAAATTTGAGCACGTCCACGGAAAACTCTTAAAACCCCGTGTGTATGTTTGGGTGACGAGGCACTGGTGCCAACGTCTCAAATTGATTTTCCTGCATCCCATATTAATTTTTTTTTGTTTTTAAACGATGGCCAGATATCGAGCGACCTGTGCGGCCCGCTTCATCATGGCGGCTTGTTTTGTCTTGCCGTTACACATGTGGGACCATCAACAACACGCCAACAACGTCCCGGCCGTTCGTAATGTTGGCGGCGCAGCAACAACAACAACAACAACAACCGGAGGCTTTATTGGCAGCGTTGGGCTATGATTATTCGCAGCGCTGTGCGCGCGCTGATCCCCTGCGGGGTCGGCACCACCGCCGCCGCCGCCGCTGCGCTGCCGAAACACTGATAGCCCGTAAATCAAACAACGCGGCTCAGTACGCGATATTCGTCCATCGCTTTATTTTGAAAACGGTGGCCACATTAGAGCGACCTGCTTGCCGGAGGAGGAGCTTCATCAGGAGCGGTCCAAAAAAAAAATCAGAATCGGCAGAATCGGAAGAGCCGCGAAGCAATGACCAAATTCGGATTCTTTTCGCTCACCAGAACGCCGAGCAAATCATTAGGACGTGGGTAGGGACCGGAATTTATAAAAGTTAAAAAAAAGATACATAATAAAGAGAGAAAGGAAATGAGCGCTGCAAAAACATGCTGACCCACTAGCGAACGACGCGATGCGCGCAGAAAAAAAAACTGTGTTTGTGTGGGTGTGTATGTGTGTGTGTGCGAGGGTGGACGCGACACAACGAACCGTGACAAACATCCGCAGCGACTGAATGTGCCCCGGATGAGTTATTGTTCAAAGACTACCCTTAATTCCGATTGATTAGGGAGCTATTCAGGCGGCACATCGCGCCGACTCGCTGATAAAACACAAACTCCATTTTTAGTCGCCCGCTGCTGCTGCTGTCTCACCGCCCCCGGTGGCTTTCGGAGGGTTTTGCGGCACACCGGCAGGATCTCCGGATGCTCGCGTTCTTGTCAAGTCAGCTGATTTCACGGCCGGTATTTTGTGGGCGGAACAAATGCATGATTGAATTGAATTGAAATTGGTAAATAAACGAATATTTTTCTCTTGCGGTGCAACAGCTGCATAGCGACTGTGAGACGAGAGTGTCCCGTCTTCTGGAGACGGAGAGGAAACCCTTCATTCTGACCGGGGTCAAGCGGAGCGCCGTTGTTGTGGCTGGTTGAGGTAGAGGGCGTGGCGGGGGGCGTGGCGGGGGCGTGGCGGGGGGCGTGGCCGGGGTGACAGGGGATGTTACTGCAGCGCTGGGACCCAGCCCAGCAGCCCAGCCCCGGCAAAAGTACACACACGGCCCCCCTGGGGAGTGCGGCAGCAGCGGGGCGGACGGGGGCGGCAGCGATCCGGACCACGGCGAAGGAGGCCGTAGAGGGGACACCCGAGATCCGCACCTGATGCTGCGGCTGTGGCACCTCGCGCCCGCGCGCCGGACCCGCGGGTTCGAGTACCGACCGCTCGACTAAAACTGTCCCGGCCTCTTCGCTTCTACCGCGCTGAAAAAAATAAAATGACGCGCCGCGGCGCACCGCCGGACACGAACGGAATCAAAGCTGACACGCGTGGGAAAAAATGGGCCGATTTTTCTCCGCCTCTTTTAAATCTGAATCATTGTATCTGCGGAGCACGTGTGCGGTGTGGCCGGGGGCGGCGGGGGCGGCGGGGGCCCAGTGCGGGACGTGACGGCGGCGACCTGGGGGAGGCGGAGGCCGGCGCGGCAGTATAACCCCGCAGCCCCCTGGCGCCGCCCCCGCTGTCCCTCTCCCCCCGTCGGACGGCGCCGCAGACGCCGCCGCCGCCGCGTCCACCGGAGGCAGCCCCGTATTTTCCGCGCGGTTTGATCCGGAGGTACTTCCCCGGGGTTTATTTCCGGGCCCTGAGCTCGTCCGTGCGCCGCGGCGGGTCCGGACGGGGCCCCCCGGGGGGCTACCCGGGGGGCTGCGGGGGAACAGCACCGACACGGGGCGTCCGTCTGTCGCCGCCAACACAGCCCTGCGCCCTGCCTGCCGACCTCGGAAGAAAAGCGTCTCCGTACAGGGACGTGTCTCTCACTCGGGTTCCATGCAAGAGTAGCCATGCGTCGGCACCGCTACCCGGCCAGAGAGAGAGAGAGAGAGAGAGAGAGAGAGAGAGAGAGAGAGAGAGAGAGAGAGAGAGAGAGAGAAAGAGAGAGAGAGAGAGGCTGATACGCCCCGTTATCATCGGAGAGAGATAAACACAGCTCGCGGACCGGTGACCGGCCCGGCTCTGCACGCTGTGCGCGCGCTCTGCCCGTGGGGAGACCTGGCAAACAACGGATACCGCAGGACACGGCCGGCGTGCGGGGGTGGGGGTGGGGGGGGGGGACATCGTCATACCCCCCCCCCCCCACCCCGGAGAGTCTACGTTCGGAAACACGGTTTACTGCCTCCGCGGTCGTGCTTTTGTTCGCCGCGCGGCTCATGCGTGTGGGTGCAAGAGAGAGAGAGAGAGAGAGAGAGAGAGAGAGAGAGAGAGAGAGAGAGAGAGAGAGAGAGAGAGAGTCTAAGGAAGAGCAGACCGGGGCGGAAGAAAAAAAGAAAGAGAAAGAAAGAATCAGGCTTGCGCCTAGGCTCGGTGGGGAGGGGGGGAGGGGGACGGACGAGCGCGGCGGCGGAACTGTGCATGTCCTGTCCCGTTTTACGTCCCTCGGGATTGCCACGACCGGAGGGACAGGCCCCTAGCCCTCTCTCTCTCTCTCTCTCTCTCTCTCTCTCTCTCTCTCTCTCTCTCCCACTCTCTCGTCAATCCCTGGGCAGCGCGGCGGCGGCGGCGGGCTTGTAGTTTGCGACTGACCTTCCCTTCGGTCCGTCAGGACCCCGACGGCTGCGGGTCGCCAGTCCCCCCCCCCCCCCCGTCCCCTCCACGACCGAACACTGTTTGGGAAACGTCTCCCTGTAAAACGGTCTGGGGGCCTTATAGATGGTCCCCTGCTCCGAGCTAAACAGCGGCGATGACCGGGCCTGTTAGTCAGTGACGGCGCAGCACGGGGGGTCCGGGGGCCTGCGGGAAAGGGGGGGCGGGGGCTCTGACTGGTCGGGGGCACGCAATACCCCCATAGAGCGTGGGAGGGGGTGGAGACTGACTGCGGGGGGCAATCAGCAGCAACTCTGTCGCTCTGTTTGTCGTTAGTTTCGCCAGCAGGTGTAGTGGTGGTGGTGGTGGTGGTGGCGGCGGTGCCCGTTAGAACGGGGCGCGGCAAATTGCAGAGGTGAGACCGGTCAGGGCAGGGCGGCCCCCCGCCTTGCTGACCCGGCCGAGCGGGCCGGGCCGATCGGTCCCCAGCCGCCACGGCGGCAGCGGCAGCGGCAGCGGCAGCGGCAGCGGGAGCTCATGCTCATGCACATATTCACGAGGAAGGGGATCGTCGACGGCCGCAGATCCACACACACACACACACACACACACACACACACACACACGCACAGAGGCCGGCCGCTGTTAAACCGCACGACAACGGGAGCGGCTTTGTCCCCGCCGCGGCCCGCGCGCTTCGCTTTGGCTCGGCTTGCTATGGCTCTGCGATCGCTGTTCCGCGCCGTGTGCGTTTGAAGGGGACAGAGAAAGGGGATTTGGTGAGAGGGGGCGATGGGGTGGCGGGGGCGCCGCGCCGCCTTTGTGACGGGGTGGACGTCGTGCTTGTGGAGGTCCGCGGGGCGCGCGGTCGGTCGGTCGGCGCCATGCGGGGAGGGCCGGCACGGTGCGGCGCGGCGTGGCGGAGCGCGGCGGTCTTTACGCCGCCGTCGCCGCCCCGCCGCCGTCGGGGCCCGCAGACTACTTGCGGTGGCCGCCGCCGTCGACGCCGTCGCGCACGTGACGGCCTCCACACTACGTGAGCCCGGCGTCGGCGCCCCCCCTCCCTCCCCTCCGCGCCGACGCCGGATTCCCTCGGCCTCCGTGAAGTAAGCTGAGTGTTGGAGTACTACCAGTACTACACCAGCAGCATCAGGTGTGCGCGGCGGGCGTCGCCCGCCACACAGCCGAGCGCTGGCGTTGCCTACCTGCCGGGCGGCTGCCTGGGCTCGACGCTCCCCTCTCGGCACGCCGTCGCCCTGCATCCGCTGCCCCGCCCTCGGCCCCGCCCTCGGCCCCGCCCTCGGCCGTGCCGCAGCCCGTTCGTGCCGCTACATTTGTATTGTGCCGTACGGTCGAGTGCCCCCCGGCCGGCCCCCCTCCCTGCGGGCCTGTCGCCCCCCGCCGCTGCATGCGTCAGTGCCGGCGACGCCGCCGCAGCCCGCGGAGGCCACGACGGAGGACGGCGTCAACGCACGCGGCCAGGGTTGTGTTTCCGAGCCGCCGAAATGAGGACGGACTCGCAGAGGAGAGTCTCTCCAGCGTCCCTCACAACAAAGTATCTCCAGGGTCTCTCCCGCTCCAGCGTCTCTCCAGTTTCTCCAGATTTTCTCCAGCGTCTCTCCAGATTCTCTCCACAGTCTCTCCAGGATTTCTCCAGATTCTCTCCAGTCTCTCCTCCTTGTCGTTTTTGCTGCCCGACTATTTACTCAATCCCGGGCGCGCTCTTAAAGCAACACTGAGACGGAGATTAAAGAAGGCGGCCGCGCCGCGCGCGCCGCACCGCGCCGTCCGGGGGGTCCCGGGGTCCGTGATGAACGTTTTAAACTGCGGCGCCGCGGGAATGCCAGTGCTGCTGCTGCTGCGGCCGGCCGGAACGGAGAGAAGAAGAAGAAGTAAAAATAAAAAAAAACACACCGACGGACGGGAGAGCGAAGCGGGAAACTTGCTAAAGACAATCAGTCACGACAGCCGACGCTCCGCAGGAGCAGCAAAGAGGCCGAGAGGGTGGCTGCTGTGCCGACTGCTGTGAGGCAGCAAAGCAACGGGCAGCGACCGCGCGGCCTAAATACATATCCACCACTGCTGCTGCTGCTGTGGACCGGACCCCCTGCGGAGCACGGCAGCCGCACATTCCTCACAACCCTGAACACACACACACACACACACACACACACGGAAGGGATGTAGGGTCGGCCCTCATCACTGCCGCATGATGCATGAATGTCGATGCGAATGTGCATCCCGTGATGTAATGCCCCCCGCCGCACACGTGTGTGTGCGAGCGGCTCCTCCGCCACGCCATCTGTCCTTGTCTCTCCGATAGCGCCGTGGCGGTGTAGAGGGCCACGGAAAGAGAGAGAGAGAGAGAGAGAGAGAGAGAGAGAAGGGAGAGAGAAAGAGAGAGAGCAAGGGAGAGAGAAACCGCGGAATTTTTTCAGAGGCGCCCCAGCTCCTGCTCTGCGCCGCTGCTGCGGCCGCGACGCGTGCATCCGAACAAAAGGATTGGCGAAAGGGGAGAGCCATGGCAGAGGGCGGAGAGAGCGGCGGGGAGAGCGTGTGTATATGCGAGGTATGCGCCCCGCCCTCTGCCCGAGCCACTCGGCGGTGCGTCCCACTCGCCTCGCATCGCGGCGCCCCGCTCGCCACTTGGTTGCCACTGGCGCGCCTTCGGTTCGTGAGCGGATGATTTAACGCCGCGCAGTCGTTGGGGTCGGGAACCGGTTCTGCGCTGCCCCTGCCGCTAGCGTTGCTATTGCCATGCGCCCCGGCGTCCGGACCGCGCTCCCCCCACAGCAGCCGGCCGCGTGCAGCGATGCCCCTTTGCTGCTGCGGCTGGATTGTTGCTAGTTGTATTTCGGCTTGGTTAACAAAAAAGAATAAAATAGGTTTAACCGCGCAAATTCGCGCGTTGCGGGATGCGGGGGGGGGGGGGGGGGGGGGGGGAAATTAGGTCTATTTTCTTTTACAATCGTGGAGAAATAATTGTATTTTGGGGCCGTTCCCGGCGCTTGCGGCGGCGCTCCCCTATTTTCCAGCCGAGGGCCTCTTGATTGCTCCACGGCGGCGAGGCGCTAGGAGGCCGCCAGAGGCCGCCAGAGGCCGCGAAGGTCGGCGGCGTGGAGGCCGTGAAGAGGGGCCTAACCTGATGAATGTAGCGCCGCTGCCGCCGCAGCCCAACCCACATTAGACGGGGCTACACGCGTAATTCCGTGTTATATATATATCGTTTAGTTTTTAATTTTTCCGGAAAATATTTTACCGCCGGCACCGTCGAAAGAGCTGACGTATGGCACATGGGTTGTTCTTTTCCTTCGTGCGCTGATTTTATTTCTGAACTAAAATCTTTTGCCTGCATTGTGGACACGACCTCTCTTTTTTTTTAGGAAAAAAAAAGATACACACACAGACACTGGAGCTGCAGCAGCATTTGCAAAATCCGACTGTTTTTTTTTGTTTCTGCCGGCCATTGATTTCACGTCGGGAATAACTAATTAGCTCATTAGCCGGACGGGGGCCGCGTTCTACCGGAAGTAAATGCCCCATTAATATGATGATAATGCGAGCGCCCCTCTGACTGATCCGTCCGGTCAGAAAGATGACGGGCGCCGCCCCCTCTGCGTTTCCGAAAGAAAGCTCATTTCAAATTCTTCATCATTTTTTTTCTTTTTTAAATGATTACGTGTCTGATGAATTATTGATGGCCCCCGATTATCAAACGGTCCGTATGCCCGCGGGAGCGCGTCCCGAATTTTTTCCTGATAAAAGGTGACCTGCTTTTGTACCGCGATAACTTTTTTGTTTAGTCCCGGCTTTTTTTTTCTTGAGTGATCGACCGCCAAAGCAATGCCTTTGCTGAAAAATGAGTGGCAGCGACAGTAGCCGTAGTAACGCGATACAGTCACACAATGTGTGTGTGAGAGAGAGAGAGAGAACGAGAGAGGGATAGAGTGGCAGGCCGCCTGTGGCACCCTGGAATAATGCAACAGCGCATCCGTGCGCGGACCGCACTGCGGCAGGGCGCAAGCGGTACCCGTGCTGACCGAGTGCCGCAGCGAGTACCGCAGCGAGTGCCGCGGCGAGTACCGCACGGAGTCCTGCCTTCCCGAGGACACGTCACCGCGACACGCGCCGCCGACTGTTGCCGCGGCCCTCTCCGTCGCGGTCCTCCACTTTTCATGCCTTGCGCCACTTTCCGACGTGCCGCGCGCCGCGCGCCGCGCCGCGAGCGACCTGCACCGCCGCGGCGGCGGCGTGCGTGAATAAGTCACCGTCCACGATGCACCGCGGCGACGGCGTCCGATGGCCGCGGCGCCTCCCGCCTCCCTCCCTCCCTCCCTCCCTCCCTCCCTCCCTCCCTCCCTCCCTCCCTCCCTCCCTCCCCCGGCCCGTCGCCGTCTCCGATACGATCAGGCGCTGTCCGATAATTGGCCGCGGAATGCCACCTCGCGTGATCTTGCCTTCGGCCCTCCGCCGCCTCGCCTTGTCCGGCCGTACGTCGCCTGTGCAGTCACCCGCGGTCACCGGGGCGGGCAGGCCGGCACGACTGGCTGCCTACCGGCCGGGCGCCGTCCGGCGAGGTGTGATCCGGACAAAGCCTCTCTCTCTCTCTCTCTCTCTCTCTCTCTCTCTCTCTCTCTCTCTCTCTCTCTCTCTCTCTCTCTCTCTCTCTCTCTCTCTCTCTCTCCCTCTCTCTCCTCTCTCTCTCTCCCTCTCTCCAACTAGTCGAGCTTCGTCCGTCGAACTGTAAAATAAAAAGAAGAAAAACCAACACAAAAAAAAGAGTGAATCGGATGGTTGTACAGCACCCAAATGAAATTGCAGGCCGCTGCCGCTGAGCGCGGTCCGTCCGCTGCTGCTGTTGCCTCTGCGGTGCTGCTGGTGGTGGCCACGCTGTCATGTCCCCGCGCCGTCCTGTCCGCCGGCCGGATGGACAAGCAGACTCCCCTGCCACACACACACACACACACGCACACACACACACACACACTGCCACTCGCTCCTCACGTCGTCGATCCCAGATAGAGCAGCGCGCTTGTGCCGCTGTTGTTGTTGCTGTTGGCGGTGTCGGTGGTTGCAATTATACTGCGTGTGTGTGTGTGTGTGTGCGTGTGTGTGGTACTTCACACTCCCCGCGCGGCATAACGGCCTGATAATGAGCCCACGGCACTTCCGCCTGCCGCCCCCCGCCCGCCCCCGGCCGCCCCCGGCCGCCCCCGGCCGCCCCCGGCCGCCCCCCGGCCGCCCCCGGCCGCCCCCGGCCGCCCCCGCCCCCCCCGGCCGCCCCCGGCCGCCCCCGGCCGCCCCCGGCCGCCCCCGGCCGCCCCCGGCCGCCCCCGGCCGCCCCCCGGCCGCCCCCAGGCCGTGCCGACCTCCCGCTGGACCTGACGGATCACAGCTATGGCGTCGTACAAAGTGATACACTGCGGTGCGGCACCCGGCGGCACCCGCTGCAGCAACGTCGCGGCGCGCCGTCCCCTTCCTGCATCCGTCTCTCTCTCTCTGTCCCTCTATGCATCTCTCTCTCTCTCTCTCTCTCTCTCTCTCTCTCGCTCTATTCCCATCTCTCTCGCACGCAGGACGCACGCCGCGCGACGCACGCAACGCATTGCGATCACTGCACCATTCATCAATTATGGCCCCGTGTGTGTGCGATGGGTCCGTGGGGCCGGCGGGGCCGTGGGGCCGCGCGATGCAGCGGCGGCGGTGGGGCCCCCAGTGGGGACACCGGACGCATAACGCATGCGTGCCACCGCCCGCGCAGCCTAGGGCGCCCTCCCAGCCTCTCTCTCCCTCACTCTGCTCTCTCTCTCCCCATCTCTCTCTCTCTCTCTCTGTTTGCACGAGTGCCACCGGAGCAGAAAAAAAAAACGGAAAAAGATTGACACGTGCGGCATGCTGTATGGGTGATACGTATAGATATACTACTTGCCCACATCCATCACGTTCTCTCTCTCTCTCTCTCTCTCTCTCTCTCTCTCTCTCTCTCTCTCTCTCTCTCTTGTACACCTGTCCTTTTGCCGCACCGCCTTGAGCCGCTGGCGCCTCATGCATGCATACATCCAGACACACCGCATCCATCGGCGAGGCGGCGGTGCACGCATCGCCTCCCACACACATATGGTCACTCCCACACGTGTGGGCGCTGGCGGTGTGTGTGCGTGTGTGTGTGTGCCGTGTGTGCCGTGTGTGCACACACGTGTCGATTCGAGCCATTCATTCGCCGTTTCAAATTTTCGCGGTATTTTTAAAAAATGCTTTGCAAATTGTGGACGAGCAATGGCGAGTGAAACTTTGCCACCACTGCCGTCTGTCCACAGAATAATCACGGCGATGATTAGAAAATAAATATTTCAAAATAAAAACAATAATGGCATCGGTGCGATTAATTATAAGGGAAATTGTGTCGGCCGCGCACGTCGCGGTGCCATTGAGCGGCCCCATGATTTACGGGGCCGTTTATGCCGCGTTCATCGCAGGGGGAAAGAGGGAGAGAGACGGAGAGCGAGAGAGAGAGAGGCATTCTTTGCGCACGAGCCGCGCCGTGCCACATGCTGCAGCCACAAATTTCTCTCTCTCTCTTCTCTCTCTCTCTCTCTCTTTCGGTCTCTCTCTCTTTCTATCCCTGTCCTGTATCTATCTCTATCCCCCTCTCTCGGGGTGCAGAGGAGCACGCGCCGAGCACGGTGCCAACGTTTTGGAACAATGCAACCGCGCCGCCGCCGCCGCCCCCTTGTACGCCGCGTGGAGCCAAAAAAAAAATGGAAAATGTGCGCGCGGCCGGTGGAGCCGGCGGTACTCGAACCCGCGCCGGTCACCGAGTGGCGAGACGGGCCGGCACTCAGGACCGCGATGTGGTGCCGCTGCCGCCCCGCTGTCTGCCGCCGGCGGCCGCGATGACGGATGGGATCGTGGGAGGACCCGGACCCGTCCGGAGAAGAGAGAGGGGGAGAGAGACAGAGAGAGAGGAGGAGAGAGAGAGAGAGAGGGGGGGGGGGGCGGATTCCGAAGCAGAATGGATGATGTCGGGGGTCCGGCACGGGGCGGGGCGGCTTCAATGGGGCACAAACGATGCTCAGCCCCCCTCCCCCTCCTCGTACTGTGAGAGCAGGCGGCGGCGGCGGGAAAGGGCAGACAGATTTGAACAACTTGTCTCTCCCGCGAGCGGGGCGCGTCGACGTGGGGCCCGGCAGCGGCGGCGGAGAGCAATGTCGCTGATGATGATGGTTGATGGTCTCCCGGCCCCGCCCGCCCTCATCTCTCTCTCTCTCTCTCTCTCTCTCTCTCTCTCTCTCTCTCTCTCTCTCTCTCTCTCTCTCGTCTTGGTTGACTTAACTGACTTTCGGCGGCCGAACTTACTTTCCGCGGCGAAAACCGCGAAGAGAGGCGGGAGGAGGGGGGGAGGGGGGGAGTGTGACGACGGCGGCAGCTGCCGAGTTACCGCCCGCCTCGCTGGCCTCGCGGGGACGCCGACGGAGACGACGCCGACGTCGAGGACGCCGCCGTGCCGCCGTGTACTCCACCGCATCCCCCCCGCCGCCACCGCCCCCGCGCCGACTATCCGCGAACAAATAAACACGAAACGATGCGGGGGGAAATGAGAAACTCAGCCGCACAAAGAGAAGGGAGAGAGAGAGAGAGAGAGAGAGAGAGAGAGGGGGGGGGGGGGTCTCGGAGCGCGAAACAAAGAGACGTATTAGCGCGTCGGCGGGATAGACCTGAGGACGTGTGGATCTCTCTCTCTCTCTCTCTCTCTCTCTCTCTCTCTCTCTCTCTCTCTCTCTCATGTGTGTGTGTGTGTGTTGTGCCTGTTTGTGTATGCGCGCGCGCACCGCACAACGGCGAAAGTTCACATCAGATACCGGCGGCGGCGCGCCTCGCACCGACGCGTCGCCCTGTCGGCGGGGGGTCCCCCGGACGGCCCCCGACGGCCCCGGAGGTGGAGGACCCCGTCAGACGGCACGGCGCCCTCAGCCGCACGGGGAGGACGCTGACCTCCTCAAAATGTTTCATCCAGTATTTGTTTAATTGTTTTTATGAGTTCTCCTTTACAGTTGTTGATGTTATTCGGGTCCTAGTCTTGCTGGGTTGATTTTTCGGCGGTTGATTTATTTCTTCAAAAAAAAAAAAACCTGTTCCGTGTGATTTTGTGAATATGGCCGTACTGGCAGCAGAGCAGGGTGGGCCGCTGTGATGCAAATACGGCAGAAGAGCCGTGACTATCGGGTCACCCGCTCCCCCCTCCCCTCCCCTCCCCTCCCCTCCCCTCCTGCCGCGGCCCTCCCGACAGCAGGGGAGGGGAGAAAACAAGTTATCACGCGGAAGCCGAAAGATATTATGGAAACATTGAGGAGGGTAAACAGACTGGAAGTGTTTGTTTAAAATGTCGAAGGCGCCATTATCGGGGGGTTGGCAGCGCGGTGGCGGCGGCGGCGGCTGCGGTGGTGCGGAGCGGGAAAATATGAAAATGTTAGAACAGCAGCGGCGTACGCGTCGGCCGCCGACGGGGCGGGGCACGGTAAATGTCGGGCTCGGTATTTGAACCCGCGGCGGCGCGAGCTGGGTAGGCAGGCTGCCGTGGAGGGCGGGACTGCCTACCCAGCACGGCGGGGAGGGGACGAGAGGAGAGGGGAGGAGAGGAGAGGGGAGAGGGGAGGAGGAGAGGAGAGGGTGTCCTCCCCCGTCCCGCAGCGTCGCACCTGGCAATGGCACTGCGACGCCACTCAATAGCGTCGCGGCGCGAAAGGACCCGCGTCGTCGCTTCGCTCCGCGGCGGCGGCCTGGAGCCCGCTGGAGCCCGCTGGAGTCTCACTTCCCCCTGCTTCCGGCATATTGCCTTCCAGGCGACTGCACCCGCGATGCGGCGTCGGCGTCGGCGCGGACAGAAACTTTGAGGGCAGGCAGCCAGGCAGCCAGCTAGAGGGCCTATTCCATCCCCCCCCCCCCACACACACAGACGCCGCCTGCTGGCCTATGGCAGAGTGCCGCGGGATAGGTATCCTCCCTGATAACAAATCGACAAAAAATGGAAATTCTGCGCGCATCACTTTGTGAGATTATCCTCACTGATTTCTCCCTCCTTCTGGACCGCCTCGTGCGCGGGGCTTCACGCCCGCCCTCGGCCGGCCCCCTTGATCCGCGTCACTGCGAGCGACAGTGAAGACTCGGAGAGGACTGCGAATAACGCCGGCGCGCCTTTCTTTTCCGCCGGAGCCAATCAAATTAATTTAAAACTCCCGCGCCGCCACCGCTCGGAACCAATCAGGCTGCGCTGCCGTCGCGTCTCCGTTCCCGTGTGTTTTTGTATCCTCCCCCCCCCCCCACTGCGCCGCTCGCTTTTCTTGTCCCTTTTGTTCTTCTCTGCCGCCCGGCTCACTGGCTGTGAAGACGGTGGCGTTTTCGCGATCGTCACACCGGAGAAGAAGAAGGAGGAGGAGGAGGAGGAGGAGGAGGAGGAGGGGCACGAAGAGGAATAGAAGAGGGAAAAAGCAGGGTGCTTATCGCCAAACTTGGCCTCTATCTGCAGCGGCGGCGGTGGGGAGGGGCCGCCCCCAATGATCTTCCCATTGTTTGATGCGCCCGGCCTGTTCAGCCTGCCCTGCCTGCTGTATTTGTGTTGCGGCAACTTTCCTCGGCGCCACCCTTCTTTTCCGGCTCCCTGCTGCGGGTCCTGTGCGACAGAGAGAGAGAGAGAGAGAGAGAGAGAGAGAGAGAGAGAGAGGTCCTGATTCATCAGGTCCGTTGCCGCCGCCGCGGTCCGCTCCCAAGTGTCCCTGCATTTGTTTGACTCGATTTCCGGTCCCCGCGCGCGGCGGCGGCGTCGTGTTCGGGTCCGGAGGGGGGAGAAGGGGGGGGGGGTGAGAACCGGCGGGGCGAGAGAGACAGCGACAGGTGGACAAAGCGCGGGAGGGAGGGAGACGGGGAGTGATTGGAGAGGCGTGGGTGGCGGCGGTAGGGGTGGGCGGTCCCGCACGCCATTAGGAGATGAGTTAGTTGTTCTGCGATGCTTTGCTCTCCTCTCTCTTTCTCTCTCCCTCTCTCTTTCTCTCTCGGGGACGAGACTCTGCCACACCGATCACGCTCACTCCCTGATTTTCTCCCTCCAAACTCATCATTGTTCTCGCGGCGACTGTTACCCCTTTCATTTTCTGAAACACAATATATAAATATATCTATATATCCCCGTTTATTCATCCCGCACTTTGCTTCTGTTTTTTTTTCTGCTGCAGGCACGAGCAACGAGCTGTACTACGTCCGGGACGGCGTGGTCAACACCTACGCCCTGGGCTTCAAGGTGCCCGTCAAGGCCTCCATCTCGAACCTCACCTTCTCCTGGCAGGGACTCTCCAAACACCCGGTGAGTGTCTCTAGAATTCTATAACCTAGTTCTAGCCGCGAGCAGCAGACACACGGTCTCGTCTGGGCGGATCGCAATTTTCTCAGATGTCTAGGAGAGAGACTAGACGGGGACCTTAGCGAGACTCGACCGGCCGTTGTGAGGAGTCTTTGCGAGCGCTTAAGCCCCGCCCCGTGCGAGGGACGAGGAGAGAAAATAGCCAGACCGAGCGAGGGAGACAGAGAGAGGGTGTCGCCCTCTTCAGTTGCATTACTTCTCTGTCTCTCAGACAATCCCGAGCCGGATTTTGTTTCACATCCTTATGAGGAGAGAGAGAGAGAGAGAGAGAGAGAGAGAGCAGGAGAAGGCGATCCCACTCCAGCATTGTGTACCCCGCGGCTCAGCTGCAGTGGCGCCGCGCGGCCGTCGCTGCTAAACCCTTCTCTCTCTCTCCCTCTCTCTCTCTCTCTCTCTCTCTCTCTCTCTCTCTCTCTCTCTCTCTCTCTCTCTCTCTCTCTCTCGTCGACCTCTTCTTTGCTCTTTTGCACCCCCGCGAGGGCGCAGGCAGCGCTCCCCGCGCGCGTCTACACAGGCGTGCCTGCAAACACCACTTCTAGGGGGCGGCGCCCGGTGAAGCAGTGCAGCCGTGTATGCGGAGGGCGGAGGGGCGCGCCCACCTTGATTCCGTTTCCTCGGTGAATGCCACCGTTGATTCCTCTCTCTCCCCCTGCCTTCCTTCTCTCTCCCTCTCCTTCTATCTCCCTCTCCTTCTCTCTCTCTCTCTCTCTCTCTCTCTCTCTCTCTCTCTCTCATCGCGCCCGGGACGACGTGTCCCTTAACATAACAGCGAAACGCGGGGCGTAAATACGTACAACGACGATGCCCGCCTCCTCCCCCATCCTCCTGCACCCCCGTAAGCAGCGCTAGCCGTGCGGATCCGTGCTGCAGCAGAGGTACTAGGGGTTGGCAATGAATTAATCTCTCGATTAGGGTACATTACTGCTGCGTTACCACCGCCCCCTCCCCGGCCCGCCCCTCCAGCGGCCGCCGGGCTCCCCGCCGCGGGCTCCCGGGTGGTCCTGGGGGCCGGGCCGTGGGGCTTGGCGCGCCGCCGCCGCCGCCGCCGATGTAATCCCCGGGACGTGCACGGAATACAAGCGCGGGGCCTCTCGCGCCGCCGCCGCCGCCGCCGCCGCCGCCGCCGCCGAACCACCGACTCAGCCACGTCCGCGAGGCGAGCGGACTGCGCCGGGCTTAGCTGTGCGGGGAGGAGAGGCGGGACGCCGGCGGCGCCCGGCCGTGCGTGTGCCCCACGATGTCACCCCCGATATCACCCCCAACGTAACCCCCCGATGTAACCCCCCAGTGTCCCCCCCGGTAACCCACTTGGACTCGCCGCGCAGCGCACACTGCAAAGAAGCGCCCCGGGAGGTAAACACACTGTAAGGCGGCCCCGCGGACAGCGGCGGCGGGCCGTGCGGCTAAAATATACACGGAAGCATTGAGCGGCCGCGGAGCTGTGGGAACGGTGGCAAGTGCTGCGGCGGCCCGCGCCCTCCGCGGCGCCGCGGTCCCGGCCGGAGGGTGGCACGCCGATCGGGGGCGGGGCTCCCCTAAACGCCTTCCGCCCCCGCGGGGGGCACGGCGGGGGCCACGGCGGCGAGGCCGCGCCGCTTCCATCAATGGCGTTATGTCTGTTTGTGCGGTGCTGATGCTCGTTAGCAAGCTTGTTAGGGCCGGCGTCGCGGCGGCGGGGCGGAGGGGCCGCGCCTCGGGGGCCCCGCCGGCCGGGCTGGCGACTCTGCGGCGCTCTGCGGCGCTCTGCGGGGGGTCGCCGCCTACAGGTGCGCCAGCCGTAATTATTAACGTGTCCGGATCGCCATGTGACGCGCCGCGGCCCGCGGGACAACACCTCCCCACCTCCCCAGCTCATCCTGCTGATCGGCGACCCTCCCTCATGAAATTAAAAAAATATTTTGGAAACATTGAAAAAAAATTCAGATTTTTTTTGGACATTGCCAAATTATTCATAAGTACTTTCACTTCGTGGAAAATTTCAAAAAAATCACAAAGTTTGTTTGGGAAATTTTTTACCCTAAATCATTTGAAAATTTTCAAAAAAAAAAAATTGGTCACAGTGTGGGGAGCCCGGCAGCCTTGTGTCTGCTGCGGTGCCTCCGGTGTTTGCGACCCGATTTAGTCACGCTGATGTGTCCTCTCTCCCGTGCGGCGTTGTCTGCGGTCCGGGCACGTCGCCATGCGACAGGCGGCACACCACGCTACAGGTATCGATTCCCGATAATTAACGGCCTCTCCGTCTGTCTCCCTCCCACGCGCGCCGCGCCCCCGTAAGGTGTGCGACAAGGAAGGCGCAGCGGACTTAATAATCAACTCGGCCACCCTAATGAGATCGGCTCTATTATTGCATTTGCATTTTACTTTTCTGTGTGTTTGTGTGTGTGTGTGTGTGTGTCAACAGGGTCGTGATGAGGCCCCCGATATCACTTTTGTCGCGCCTTTAAACAACGTGAAACCGTTTTCAATTTCGACGGAGGCTCCTTTGCTTCAGAGGAGGGGAGAGGAATTCTCGGCGGGGTGGGGAGGGGGGGGGGGGGGGATTTTCCCCTCCGCTACGCGCCGCCTTGCGCTCTCTCTCTCTCTCTCTCTCTCTCTCTCTCTCTCTCTGCTGCGCTCTGGCTGGGCGGAAGAGTAGCGGCAGCGCTAAGGGAATAGACAGACTCTAATAAGATAGGAATTTCTCAGTTTGGTGTCGGAACGGGAAGGGAGAGAGGACGACGGAGATCGGAAGAGACTGAGTCCGAGAGAGAGAGAGAGAGAGAGAGAGAGAGAGAGAGAGAGAGAGAGAGAGAGAGCAGGAAATAAGCAAGAGCGGGGCACGTTGAGTGAGAGCAGACGGGCGGCCGGCTAACGGGATGTGTATAGCGGCATGCCGGCCGCGCGCAGCGTTGCGGTGCAGCGCTGCGTAGTCGAGTGGAAGTATTGGATTTTGGGGTTTGTGTTTGGTGGCTACGGGACTGCCTGGGACGCACCCTGCTGACAGCACGAGCGTGGGCCCGCGTCCTGTCCGTCTCTCTCTCTCTCTCTCTCTCCCCTCTCTCTTTCTCTTTACATCTGTTTGTGTTTGATCCGGCACCGTATACATGTGATATGTCCGCGAATGCCAACAGGACCAAAACCGAGGTACAGAGGGCCAAAGCAGTACCGCGTAAGCAAAGCTGAAAAAAAATCTTTTAAAAAAGCCGATTGTATATACATGTACAATGTATACGAAAGCAGAGAAAAGAACCGTTTCCGCTTACAAAACTAGAATAATAATATAAATAATAATAATAATAAAATCGGAGCCACGTTCTCCCTCCCTCCTCGTACGCGGGAAGCGACGCGCGGAAGACGACACACACACACACGCACACACACACACACACGTTGCCGATGATTATTTTTTGAAGACGCGCGCCACTCGGCGCCCCGTCGCCTCCCCTCCCCGCTGACGTGTGTGTGGTGGCGGCGGCGGAGGAAACGACCGCTGTAAACGATGACGGGGGCCATGGCGGCGCGCGGCGCGCGGCACCTCGGCGTCGGCGGCACCCCCACGATGCGCGCAGCCTACAAACAAGGCACTCTCTGCGCGCGCGTCGACGCCACTTCCTCATTTTATATTTGTTTCTTTTTTTTTTTCATCCTCCACGCTCGCTGCCGCTGCTGCAGTGCTGCTCCTCTTCCTGTTCCCCCTTTTTTCCTGTTTTATTCTTCCTGTTGTTTTTTTTTTTTCTCGCTCCCCTCTCCCCGCGCCTCTCACTTCTCCCTTGTCTTCACACTTGCTTGTACTACTTGACACCCCTCGCGCTCGCTCTCTCTCTCTCTCTCTCTCTGGCTGACGGTCTGTCTGCTGCTTCTACTCCTTTCCCTCTTGCTCCTTTTTTTCCCCCCTTCGCCGCCACCCCCACTACCACCACCGCTGGCATTGCCGCGGCGTAGCGTCGTGCGTGCGAAAGTGCGTGTGAGTGCAGCAGTGGTGTTGGAGGTGTGGCCCCCGCCACTCACCGGCCCGCGGGGAGGGGGAGGGGCAGCGGGGGCTCAGGCGAGCCCCGGCGGGCCCCCGGCGGGGTGGCCGTCCGTGGCACAGCCAGGCTTCCGTCCCCGCAACCAAGGGGTGTGGCAAGATTTCACCTTCGGCTTGGCATGCGTAGCGCGCCGTGACGGGAGTAACAATTTCACTCATGGCCCTGCTCCCCTCCCTCCTTTCTCTCTCTCTCTCTCTCTCTCTCTCTCTCTCTCTCTCTCTCTCTCTCTCTCTCTCGCTCTCGCTTCTGGCTGGAATCCCCGCAGCCCCCGCACACTCCACAACGGCCACCATCGCCGCCGCTGCAGCAGCGATTGCCCGCCCCTTTACCACCCCTGCGTGAGGCGTGTCGTATGAACTCCCCGCAGACTCTGTCTCTGTCGCACTCCATTGCCGCACCGACAGAGACAGAGCTCGGGAGTAGTATATACGTGCGGGATAAAAAGAGACGGTCGGTTAGAGAGAGAGAGAGAGAGAGAGAGAGAGAGAGCGAGAGAGAGCGCGCGCGCGAGAGAGAGAGGCAGTGCTGTCGGCAGCGCGCCTTGCGGGTAGGCAGCGCGGGGACACGGGTGCGCTGGCGTTGCCTACCCGCCGCATTGCAGGCGCTACCGTGACCGCGTCGGCTGAGGCGGCAGCTGTGGGGGGTTAACTTAACAAACAACAGCGGCCGCCCTCAGGTCCCCTCAGGTCCCCTCCGGGGCGGCACCCCTGCTGCCTCTGGCCTGCGCCCCCCCCCCCCGTGACCTGACCGCAGCGGCTGACCGGGGGTCAGCGGGCCGACAGGGGGGGGTTCTCCGGCTCCGGGGCTCCGGGGGTCCAGCAGGGTCCCCGGCCCCGCTCCGGTCCGCCCCCACGACACGACGGGAATCTACAAGCAGCCGCCGCCCGGTGCCGGCCTCCGGGCCTCCGGGCGCCTCCGGGCACCGCACGGCCCGGACAAATGTGTATTAATTTCAGTGCGGCGCTTTGCGATAACATCGCTGCTCTTCCGGCGCGTTTTCCGTCCGTCCGAAGGCGGGCTTATAAAGGGGGAGGGGGGATCCGCTGCTGCGTGCTCCGGGGCTGAGCTCCGGAGCCGCTGCCGGAGCCGCTGCCGGAGCCGACCGGGGCCGTGAGTGGGTTAGCCAGGTATGTGGAGTGGTTGTGGTGATGCATAGGGGCGGGCGGCGGCAGGGACGGTGCGGGCGTGCGCCTGTGTGCGTGTGTGTGTGTGTGTGTGTGTGTGTGTGAGTGTGAGCGTGGTGTTCCAGGAACGCCAGGGGCGGTCAAGAGGAGGAATGGGTGGGGGTGGGGGGAGGGTATGATACAGCCAAAGTGGTTTAGGAGGCGTGTGGGGGAGGGAGCGAGGCTACAATCTGAGAGGAGGAGGAGGAGGAGGAGGAGGAGGAGGAGCTGCTGTAGAAACTGTCTCTGCGTGTGAGCCGCTCCGTGTGTGTGTGTGCGCGCACTAAGTTGCAGGGGAAGAGACATGACAGTGCGTCGCCCTCGTGGCGCAAAACCGCGTTAAGTGGAATATCGTGCTAGTTCCGAAAGGTGTAAAATCGCTTTACTTTGACGCACGAAAATCGTAGTTCCTGGGAGATCTACACCGAGAAACCACTACAGTTTAACTGTCGTTTTTGCACAGGAAACTGTAGCTCCACTGGAGATGAACTACGGCTGCAAACGCAATAATACTGCAGGTTGTAGCGCTGCGGTGTTGTGGGGTACTGCAGTTTAAGCTGTAGTTTCGACCCGTGCATCCTCTGCGGAAAACTATCACGAGCGCAGGCGGTGGTGCTTTGCAGCGGGCGCACTGCGGCCGCCGCCGCGCGGCGTCGATGGAATCCGTTGTTTCGTACGGCCGCGCGTGACTGCGTGCGATTCGGCGGGAGGCCCCTGAATATGCGATCGCATGGCTGTCTGGCTGGTGCAGCGGTGGCGGCGGCGGCGGCGGCGGCGGCGGCGGCGGCGGCGGCGGCGGCGGCGGCGGCGGCGGCGGCGGCGGCGGCGGCGGCGGCGGCGGCGGCGGCACGCCATGAGCGCATCCATGGGCCGCCAGCAGCACGGGGAGCAGCCGCGCCCCGCCGCGCCGCCCGCTAATCGCTCGGTCATTAACGGCGATAGCGTTATTGTGCTACGCGCGCCGCGTTTTCATTAACGCGACAAACTGCGGTAGTGCAGTGCTGTGGCGCCGGCCCTCTGACCAGCGCGGGCAGAGTGGGTGACCTCAAAGGACATAATGTGCCGTGCCAAAAAAAAAAAGTTGAAAAGAAGTACAATACAATTTTGATCTCCAAGAATCAATTTTCGGAGAACTGTGCCATGGTGACGGAACCCTATGCCTCTCTTTTCTGTAAAGGCGTAGACGAGTTGAAGAGCCGCAGGGTGTGTGTGTGTGTGTGTGTGTGTGTGTGGAGGGAGGCGGCAGAAGTGCCCTCTCTCCCTCTCTCGCTCTCTCTCTCTTCCTCGCTCACCCTCGCGCTCCGCTGGGAGATAAATCACTGGGGTAGGCGTCAAACGCCACTGGGTCACCTCCACCTCCCCACGGCGCCTGTCGGTATCTCTCAGGAGCCGAGCCTGCGCTGTCCGACGAGATAGGATTCGGTGCACGTCGCCCCCCCCCCCCCCCCCCCCCCCCCGTACCACCTGCTCCGCCCTGGGCTGTCTGTGAACCTCGTCTTTAGCTTCGGAGAAAGTAAAGGCGAGTCAGTTGCGAGTTGCGGGTTCGAATACCTGCTGCAGGGGCCGCGTGGCTGCCGTTGGCCGCGTCCGCCCGTCCGGCCGGCTCCCTGACTGCAGGTGGTCCAGGTGCCCCCCCCCCCCTCCCCGGGCCTGCGGGCCCCCCGCGGTGCTCCCTCGGACCCCCCGCGGAGGCTGGCCTCTGCGAGTGACCTAATTGCAGCGGGTAATTGAGGCTATTTGTTTCCGAGCCCGGCCCATTGTGTTCGGCTCGCAGTGCGCCGCCGTGGCGCCGACAGAAAACAAAGTGCGGCCGGCCAGCGGCCCCGGGGTGGGGCTGCGTCCCGCCGCGGCTCTCTCTGTCTCTCTCGCGGGACCGGCCGCCCGCGGCTGGCAGTGGGAGAGAGACAGACCAGCGGCGCTTGCCACGCTGACGCGGCCCGCAGCTGCCCACTTGCTTTGGAACTTGGCCTCTGGAATTTCCGCGCGCCGCTGACGAAAACGCATCCCATCCCACTCTGGAGAAAGGGTGCTGGGAAAGGGGCTGACTGCCGAAGGAGCGCCGCTCTGCGTTCCGATTCCGGAACCAAAATAAGGGTTTTAAAAAAATTGTATCAAGTCATTTTTTTCTACAACGACATTTATTTTTCCTTGTTAGCATTAACTTGTGTGTGGAGGGTATCAGAAATAAGTTGACGCTGCTCTGCTGGTCTCATCCGTCAGGGAACGACCTGGTTCACGAAGACGACGGCGAGCGGCACGGCAAAGAGCGGCATGATGCCATCATGGAGGGTAGAGGGGGGGGGGGGAGGGGCCGACATGCGTGCGGCACGGCGCTTAACCGCTCCGGCAACCCATCACGCCTATCAGCGGCCATCACGCGTAGCAGACGACACGGCCAGGGGCCGCCGCCGTCAGAGGCCGCCGTCAGAGGGTCGTCGCCGTCCCCGACCCGACGCAACCCGCGGTCCCCGCCGCGGCCGCTATCTCCGCCCCCCGGCCACCGCCACCAGCACCGCCGTCGCCGTCGCTTCCGCGTCGCCCGGTTGAATCTGAAATTGCGTTCTGTGCGAGCGTGACGTCAGAGAGCGGCGGCGGCAGGCCGCCGGGCACGGCCGTGACACGCCGCGCCACACCACGACACGCGCACGCACGCGTGCGTCTGAGATATGGTCGTGAGGCGTGGGCGTCGCTGCCACGGGCATATGTGCAGGCCGTCATATCTCCGGGGCCGCATCGCTCTGCCCTCCTTCTCCTCCGCCACGCCGCCGCCGCCGCAGCGGTGAAAAATGTGTCCGGGACAGAGACAGAACGCGCGTACTCGGTCTCTGGCTGCGGCGCAACCCGCGGCGCCGCCCCGCACACCCGGCCGGCTCGGACAGCTTCCGCTTTGCTCCGCTATCTGCTTCCCGGTGTCGCCGGGCGCCGAGGGAAATGTAGTTCACATGCAAAGGCAAAGACTCTGCGGTCGGTGCGGTGACAAGGCGGTGCCTCCGGCGGCCTGTGACAGCCTCTGCGGCCCCGCGCCCCGCTGCCGATAGAAGAAACAAGCTTCTTGCGGAACGTTGAACCGCAGCCCCGCCCCGCCCCGCGAGCACGGCGCCGGGGACTCGCCGCGTCATCGTCGGCGCAGTTCAGCGCGGCGGCGGCGCCAGCGGTCCCCCGGGGGAAGCCTTAATCGTGGAGCGCTTAGCGGGGGGCGCGGCGGCGTGCCGGCGGCGGCGTGCTGCCGGCGCCGAGGATCTTTGACGCGGTGATTTATGTGGTCGGTGGACGTCCATTATGCAGGCCGACTCCTCCACCGCCGCCACCACCACCACCTTCTCGGGGGTCTCGACGGGGGCGGCGGCGCTGCGGCGGTGCCAAAGGCGCCGCTAGCAAAAAACCCGTCGGCCAGTGTGGCAGCAGAGAGGGAGGCCACCGCGCCTTCCGCGGCCTCCCGGCTCAGCTTAGCCGCTGCCTGACCCCCCGCGGCCTCCCTTGAAATGGAAAGCGGAGGAGGGGGGCAGTGGACCCGAGGTTTACACAGGCCCGGGGCACGCCCCCACCCTCCTCCCCCTCTCTTCATCTTTGACCAAACGAGGGGGGGTTCCACACGCGTAATGATCTGCCTGGATTATATTCGTGGCGGGGCGTGGCGGGCGTGGCGGGGCGTGGCGGGGCGTGGCTGGGCGTGGCCGGGCGCGGCGGTCTCGGGTGATTAGCTCCCATTACTGTTCTCAGCAGATTCAATGGGCTCCTTGCGCCTCATCAGCTGGCACCGCCCTCCCCTCCCCCCCTCCCCTCCCCTTCCTCTCCCTTCCCCTCCCCCCTCCTCTCCCCAGCGCGGGCGGCCAGGCTGCAAAAACCCCCGAGCGGCAGCACAGCATTCCGCGCGGGGTCAGTTAGTTAGGCCTTTGACTCGGAGCCGCGGCGCCGACGGCGGCACACGCCACGAACCCAATGCCATTCAGAGAGTCGTGGTATTTAAACCCGCGGCCCGCGGGGAAGGGCGACTCTACCCCGCGGGCGTGGCCACCCCGCGGGTTCAAATACCGGCCCATGGAAAATGTAACACGGTGCGGTGAGGATTATGAGACTTTTGTGTCGGACGTGTTGTCGGCAAATTGCGAGGGTCTTGGTCTGGGGGGGGGGGGGGGGGGCAGTACAGGGAAGTCTACCACAGCAGCAGCCGTCCCCCAGCGGGCTGAGCTTGTGTGTGTGTGTGTGTGTATGTGTGTGTGTGAGTGTGTGTGTGCGGCGGGCCCGCTGAATAAGTAAAGGTCAGACCAGCGGTCGCTCGGTGGTTGGCTCTTCCTGTCCACAGCGACAGAGAGTGGCGGAGATAGAAAGGCGGAGTGAGAGAGAGAGGGAGAGGGAGAGAGAGAGAGAGAGAGGGAGAGAGAGAGAGAGAGAAGGCACTGACTGTGGAGAGAGAAGAGCTGCTCATCTCGCCTATGAAACGACGATGTTGTCTGAGGGGGCTCTCTCTCTCTCTCTCTCTCTCTCTCTCTCTCTCTCTCTCTCTGTGGTGCTCTCTCGCGCTCTCTCTTCACCCAGGGGAAATTATGGCGTCGTTTAAAGTTATGCCGACCGTCGTCGCGGCGCCTCGCCGCCGCGCACCACTTCTCGGCTCACCGCGCGCCGCCCGCGAGTGCGTCCGGAATCACGCGACAAAACTAATGACTGAGAATCTGCCGCGGCGTTGCCGGGAAAACATCGGGAAATACCCCGCTTCGGGAATACCCCCGGCAGGCCCTCTTAATGCTTTCGGCGGCGACAAACGGCCGGGTTATAACACACCGCAGCCCGTGTGCCCGGCGGCCTGATGGGTGATCGAGATTGTATAGTCCACGGGGGCGGCTCTGGGCGGCAGCAGCGGCAGCAGCGGCAGCAGCGGTCTGGATCCCCGCGCCGCATGCGCTCGCACGCGCGCGTTGCGTCGTGCGGGCGGCGGCGCTGCCGTGCGCCGTGCAACAAAAACAAGTCCTCGCGGTACTTAGTTTGGTTACTTTGCTCGTTGGAGCGCGGCTAAGCGGCGCTCGGTGCGCGGTGTTCGGCCGCGGGCCTCCCTCTCCCCCCCCCCCCCCCCCCCCTCCCTTCCACCCGGCACCCGTAGGCGGCGGCGGCGGCGGTGTGGCTGCTCGAGTGAAAAACACAAGTTCGCGTGCGAATTAATGTGACACGCTTCGATGAGCTTCCCGGCCCGTAATCGGGCCCGGTGCCCCGTAACCGTGCCGGAGAGGGGGGGGGGGGGCTCACCGGGGGCCTCCGGCGTGGGGGCTCCGGGCTCCGGCGGTGGCCCAGCAGTGTTTTCTGCTCGTTAAGCGGAGTACCTTTACCCCGAAAGCGCCCCCCCCCCCCCCAAGTAAAAAATAAATATGTAAGATTGGGCGAAGACGGCGACGGCGCGGCGGTTGCGCAGCGGGAAGAAGACGACTCCCTTATATAATCCACTTTTCTGCCCTGAAACCGCGCATTCTGTTGTTTTTTTTTTCCTCTCCTCATTTTTATCCCGTTCCTCGAGTTACCTTGCGCTCGGAGGATGAGGCCATCTGATCGCCATGGCAAGCCGCCAGGCAGCAGCCTGGCCGCGGCAGCGATCGCTCCATAGCGTGCCCCCATTTTTATCACATCCTTAAAAATAAAGTTCAAAGAATTCGTTTTGAATTTGTTTTTTCAGTTTTTTAGGGGGGAGTGTGGGGACGGAGGGAAAGAGGTAGCTCATTAATAACATTTAAGAAAATAATAAATAATAATAATGTTAATGATGAATATAGCCCGTCAGGTCTAGTCTGAGAGAGCAAGGAGAGGGTTGTGGTGCTATTCCCGCGTCGTCGTTGAGCTAGGTATTTAAGGTGGTCGGGGGGGAGCTGCTGAAAAATTAAGTACTCATTTACATGGCGCTAGCGGTGGAGCAGGAAGTTGTGCAGAGGAGGAGGGGGGGGGCAACCTTTTACCCCAAATTTGACGTGATGAACCGGGGGCGCGGGGTGATCCCTCCGCCATGAGATGCGGCAGTCATTATCCTCAAGACCAACTTTTGTTATAATTTTCAAAGCGGCACACAGCGTTTTAGCCCTCCGTGGCGTGGCGTGTCGTGGCGTGGCGGGGCTGTGCAAACCGGGATGCCGGGATGGAGCGGCGCCGGGACGCGATAATCCATCACGGGGGCGGGGCTGCGTGCGAGGCGCGCTCGTCTCTCTCACTCACACCCCTCCATGTCTCTGTCGCACCCGTTGCCGGGGGGTTGGTGTTCCGGACGCCGAGTCCGGCGGGAGGCGCCAGCCGTCAGCGTCAGCCGGGGCCGCGCGGCGGCCGCAGACGGCTGGCCGAGGAGAAGGAGGCCCCCTCCGTGGAGGACGGCGTCGGGGGCCCGGCCGGCCTGCCTCCCGGCACCGCCCAGCCGCCGCCGTACTCCGCGCGAAACGGCCGAGTATTTTCATAGCAACCCGCAGTGTTCACTTCACTTTTTTTCTGTCCTTTTCTGGCCGGGGAGGCGCGCCCTGCGCCCTGCGCCCTGCGCTCGGCACGGCCGGCAGGCGGCCCCGGGAGCATCGCTCTGGGGAGTCATCAGGGCAGAATTTAATTAATGCCTCCCTCAACCAGCTTTGCGGGACGAGAGGAGCTCGAGGGCGGGGCCGCGGGGCCCGCGGAAGGGGGGGGGGGGGGAGGGGGCACTGCCGCCGGGACCCGGATATGGGGCCTCTCAGGACCCCGCGGACCGGCCGCATCAGAGTTAAGAAAAAGATTAAGTATTAACGGGGAATCCGAGCGTGAAGTAAAAGCGAATAAAAATTTGGAGGGAGGAGGAGGGTTGGGCGGCGAGGCGGGCCGAGCCGGCCCGGGACGGGGCGGGCCCCGCGGGAAAGTTAAATAGGCCTCAGTGCCTCGGTGGGACGGCTCCCCCAACCCCCTTCCGACGGCAAGCCAAAAAAAAGAGAGTAAAAATGTGTTTCTAACGACGAGGACCTTTCTGTCGGCAGATGCTGTACCAGTTCCGGCTCGAGGTGGCCGACAAGGAGGCCATGGACCAGCCCACGCTGGACATCCCCATGCGCGGCCGCCTGCCCGACTTCGTGGAGACGTTCAAGGTGTCGCTGCCGTGCACGGGACGCAAGGCCGCCGAGGTGGACGTGCTGGTGCAGCTCAACATCACGTCGCAGAACAAGAAGTACAACGAGACGGTGCTCAACTTCGTGCGGAAGAAGATCTGCCTGTTCGGTGAGTCGATTGGCGGGCGCGTAGATCATTCGTGTGACACGCGTCGATCCGGGCGGAGGCCCTTGCTATCCTCGGTCAGCGAGACAGAAATGATGGATGGCCGCGCCAAGGTGGTGAGGCAGAAATACGCAGAGCGGCGGAGTATACGCAGACACGGCCGTGACGGGCTCGTCGTGAGTCGGCGGAAACGCGACGCACCGCCCCCCGCGACGTCGCCGACCTCTACGACGACGCGCTTGTGCTTGCAGATGATCGGCCGCGCGCCGCGCACCCCAACGCCATCGACCACCAGTCCCTGGGGGCGCCGGCGGCCGGCGGCGGCGCCGCGGCGGGGGGCCCGGGGGCCGCGGGGGGCGCCGGCGACGGCTGGCGGCCCGTCCTGCTCGAGGCCACCGAGGGCCTGTACGCGACGGGCGGCATCGCCGGCGCCCTCTTCGTCCTCTCGTCCTTCCTCATGGTGCTGGTCTGGAAGCGGCGCAACACCTCCAAGATGCGGCCCCAGGAGTGCCAATAGTGAGTACAGCACGAGTGCCGATAACCGCCTGCCCTTACGCGTGCGGAAGTTCCGAAAGCTCACGGCCGACGCGGTGGCTATTTGCAGCACCAGCTACGCGAGCGCGTACGGCTCGCCGCCCAGCGTCCTGGTGAGCAAGCCGCCGCTGCCGGGCTCGGGCCGCGGGCCCTTCATCGGCGCCGTCAACTCGGACAGCGACTGCGGCAGCTACGCCACCATCGCCTCCTTCCACAAGGTGGGCCTGGGCTCGGTGCTCGGCTCCACGCTGGGCGGCTCCGCGTCGGTGGGCTCGCGCGGCGGCCTCCCCGGCCCGCCCAGCCAGGCCAGCGGCTCGCTCACCAAGAGCCACGCCATGCTGTCGCGCGCCGCCTCCCCGTACGCCACGTCCGTCGTGGCGACGGGCGGCCTCTGCGGCGGCAGCGTCGGCGGCGGCTCCGTCGTCACGCGCCTCTACTCGCCCACGCCCGCCACCCCGCAGACGGAGAGCGCTTACTCGTCGTACTCGTCGTACTGCCCCAGGAGGGTGGCCTACTACGCCACCTCCAGCGTCAACTCGTTCGGCAAGCCCTCGGTGAGTACGGCGCGGAGCGGGCGGGCGGAGTCCGCCGGGACTGCATCAACGTCCTCGGCTGATTAATCTGACTAATGCGCCGGCGCGGCCGCGCGCCGGAAATCTGCGTGTTTATTGCGGTTTGTCCCCCCTCCCCTCCTCCACTCCCCCTCCCTCTCCCCGTCATTAGCAGCGGCCGGAAGGGAAATGGGTGATGACAGTGCGAGCACGCCCCCGACCAGGCGCAGCGACCCCCACCGTGTCCGTCCGGGGGGGGGGGGGGGGGGGATGACAGGTCCGGCGGCTCGTAAAGGTATACGTGAGTGATTCCCTGCTGCCCGGATTTAGCACCCTCTAGCCGTCGTGCGGTGTGCACGCGGCGCGCGCTCGCTGCGGGGGGTTGGGGTAGGATAAGCCGGGCCGCGCCGCCCCGAAGCACCACCACCAGCAGCAGCAGCGGCAGCGGCGGCGGCGGCGGCTGTATACTGCCGGGGCAGGTTGCGAGAGAGGGCACTTTGCTCGAGTTTATGGGATAACTCGGAAATATAGGTTGCCGCTGCCGCCGCTGCCGCCGCCGCGGCTACAGACCGTGCAGTGATTTAGGTCCGCATCACCTCCGCCTCCGGCCGCTGTACTGCCCGCTGCCACGGCGGCCGGGCCCCACGCATCAGCTGCGGCGGGGCCGTAGTGTGTGTGTGTGTGTGTGTGTGTGTGTGTGTGTGTGTGTGTGTGACCGCCTCCGCTGTCGCTGTCACCGGGCTGCTGCTGATACGCTGCGATAAGCCGGCAGAAGTCAATGAATCACGCCCGTGACGAGACGAGAGGGGTTAAGCCGAGGCGGGCCTATCTCTGTCTCACTCGCACCGCGCCATAACGGCACGCCAACGCCCCACGCGTGCGACGGAGACAGCGATATACAACCGGTGTTCGGAAGCAGCCGGCAGCAAGGGCAGCGCTCGCGGCGGGCGGCAGGCGGGGGGGGGCACATCGGACCGCCATTACACGTCGCTTTAATTTGATTCATGAAGCGCTACGCACGCACGCGCGTGTCGGGCGCGTGCCGGGGACCGTGCCGGGCGCGTGCCGACGAAGCGAACAAGGACCTGGCCAACACCTCCGCTCCGTGACCCATATTTTCCAACCCCAACAAAAAAAAATTTGAAATATTTTTTTGGAGGACGTCTTCGTCGTTTTTGGCCGCGGCGCGGAATTGGTGCGATTTCGCTCGACGAGCGTTCGCTCATTACTAAACGGGGGCTGTCTGAGGCAGAAGCCGCCGCGGGAGCCGCTCCCCTTCCTTCGGTCGCGTGATGGAATGGCCTTACTGCAGCGGCCTCGGCCCGGCCCGGCAGATCCCCCGCGGACAAAAGGGTCCGGCCGCACTGCTGAGAGGGCAGCAGACTGGCTGCAGCTGATAGCCCCCCTGCAGGCGGCCGCGCGCCGCACGGAACGGCACCTCGTTCGGCGGCCTGCTATGGCGATATCCTAATTTACGGCACTAACTGGCCCGGCCTCCTCCTCTGCTGGAGCGGCTGGAGCGGCTGGAGCGGTGCGGCGGTGGTGGTGGTGGTCTGTCCCGGGCCGCTGCTGCCGCTGAAAGCGGTCCGATATAGCTTAATATGTGCGAGCCTCACCCTCCCCCTCTCTCTCCCTCTCCCTCCCCGCCGATGCGATCCCCTCTTAGAATCCCCCACCCCGCCCCTCCCCGCCTGCTTGCAGCATAACGACATACACGGCGAGTTAGGGCGCCGCCCAATCTGGACACGGGTCCGCACATATCACGGCGCTGCATGGGCGGCCGGCTCGCCCCCCACGCACGCCAGGGCCGCCTCCTCCCAGGATATATGGCGCCGGGGTCGCCGCGGGGGGTCCGCCTGGCCGGGCCGTCGCAGGACTTGGCCGGTGACGCGGCCGCGGGCGCCTGCGGAGGCCGGGGTAGGCCGGCCCGCGCGACACGCGTGGCCGCCGGCTGCCTACACGGCACGGCGCTCCCCGCCCGCGCGCGCGCCCGCCGCCGCGGCACACTTTCATCCTCTTCGCTGCTCGCGTGCCACTCGCGTGCCGGCCGCGTGCCGGTCGCGTGCCCGTCGCGTGCCGCGGAGCATCAAATAACGACCTGCCGGCCGCTGCCGCTCCGCCGCGCCCGAGAAATATATTCCGGCCCTGAAATATTACCATCCTTCACACTCGCGTTCCTAGCCGCGCGCGGCAATTAAAGAGATTGTCCGGGGAAGATAGAGGGCGCTCAGGCCGTGCAGTTCTGAGCCCCCTGCAGCTGCAGCAGCAGCAGCAGCAGTTTGTGGCCCTTTTTTTCACCCCTCCCACACAGCCTCGGCCCCGTCATGTTCGTGTTAAAAGCGTTTCGATCCAGGGGTATGTTGTTCTCTGCGCCAAACTTTTTTTTGCTCCCTTTTTTTTCGTTCTATTTTTTTTTGCGATCGCTTTTTTTGGGGAGCGATTTTATTTTTCGCTGTCTATTTTCCGTTCCCTGCGCATTTTGGCGCATAAGGCAGAGGGCCTCGTGGGCCGAGCGTCGCGCCGCTCCGCTGCAGGTCCGTCTGCAAGTGCATTGTGGCGCGACGCTCACGCGTGTCTGGCACGTGTCTGGCACGTGTCTGGCACGGCATGCCCACGCGCAACGCGGCCTTCTTGCAGCCCCCCCGCGAAGAAGGGGGGGGGGGGGGGAATTATTCATATGCGACACGCCGGGAGGGGGTCCTTGCATGCCGGCGCGGGACACGCAAACGTGCACCGCTCTTACCACTATATCTCACCTGCTGCACCTTTGAGTAGGCGCGTCGTCGTGTGGTGTGCAAGGATTGGCTGCCGGGCAAATAAAAAAAAAGAGCTTAAAGCAGAAAAAAAATATATAGAAAGGCTGTGCTGCGTGGTATTTGAACCCGCGATGAATATGGGACTGTGGCCCGACGCGCGCGCGCGGGATAGCATACCGGACACCTGGGGCGGCGTGCTGCGAGCTCGGCTCCGTGCTGGAAACGGGGCCACAGGCACGTTAGTTTTGCTCCACACACACACACACACGCACTCACACACACACACACACACACGCTGTGTCCTCCGGGGACCACATGGGATCGGCCCCGGCTCGTCTCGCTCTTGCCAGGCGGGCCGGCGCCGCGCCGTGTCCTACATGCGTGTGTGCGTTGCTGCGGTAGCGGCTGCGGTGGTGGTGGTGGCGGCGGCGGTCTGCCCCGCAGTCACGCGATACAACGGGGGGGCTCGCCGCTGGGGGGCCGAAGGCACCCCGAAGAGGATACCTCCCCCTCCCCCTCCCACCCCCCGGAGGTCGGCATGCTGCTAATTAGAAATTAGGCAGGGCGTGTCGAACTGGTTGTCAGTGCGCCCCTCCCCCTCCCTCTCTCTCTCTCTCTCTCTCTCTCTCTCTCTCTCTCTCTAACTTGCCTATCTTCCTCTCACGTTGCAAGGGGGTGTGGCTCCCGGCTGTCGAAAGGGTTAAAGCGCGCGTGAAAGCGATAACATCGGAAGGCCAAACGCTATTCACGGTATCGGAACATGAACATAGACAGAGTAGAAAGACAACACGGAAAGGAAAAAAGAAAACATTTCTGGTCCCGATGCGAATGCGGTGTCTAAGGATCCCTCGCTCGCACGCTGCCCTTGGTTTGCTTCGTGTGGACGACTGCAAAGCCAGGGCAACATTCCTGTCCGTGCTTTCGGCTCCGGGAATGTTTGCCAAGGAAAACACACACACACACACACACACACAACACACTCACATGCACATAGGGACGACTGTAACAGCGCGGGTGAGGGGCAAACTGCCCTCTTGTAGTGCCCCTCCTTTCCTTTTTTTTTTGCGAATTTCTGTGTGGAGTGGCAGGCGAAAGGTTCAAGTCTTTGACCTTGCCCCGTTCGTCCTCAGCCCCGCCTGCTCTCTCGTGTCAGCGAGCATTCCGCGCCGGTCCTCACAGGGCCTCTGCCCCGGCGGGTGGCCCTCGCCCCGCCACCCGGCTGCGCGCCGTCCACTTCGGTACGCGAGACAGGCAAACGGATAGAACGGGTCGGGACCAAAACGGGAGGCGACGTCGGCCGTCGGCGGCGGGGGGAGAGAGAGTCTGGCGGAGGAGTGGGTGTCCTTTGCGCTCCAAAGGGGCGGCCGACGGCGGTGACGTCGCCGACGGCGGCGGTGGGATCGGGTCCGCGTGCCGATGTCCGTCTGCGTGTCGCCACCACGACGGCAACCTCAGACCGCGGGGCCCTGGGGGGGGCCCGGCCGACGGCGGCGGCGGCGGCCACCTCACCGCAAGCCTCCCCCACAGCGGAGGGCCCGCGCCGTCCCCGCCGCCCGCCCTTGTGATACCCGAGAGCCCCGGCGGGCCGGCGGGGCCCGGCCGGGGACGGCAGCCACCTGGTCACCGGATCCGCTGGGCCGCGCAGGGCTGGGCTGGGCTCCCTCCGCTCCCTCAAACCCCTCGGCCAGGACGGACGCCGCCCCCCCCCCCCCCCCCTGGTGAGCGACGTGGTGCGGCTACAAGTTTGCCAGTCTGTCGCCTACCACCGCCGTCCAAACTAGCACTGAGTCTCCCCTCTCGCCCCCATCCCCTCTCCTCTCCCTCCCCTCCCCCTCCCCTCTACCGACCGGACTCTCAGCGCGACGCCACGGCCCCGAACTGCAGCGCAGCAGCAGACTCATTCAAGTTTCAAAACGAGTTGAGAAAAGACACGCACAAAAAAAAACAACCTTTTCTCATGTTCTGGTTTGTGCCCCAGGTGAGCCCGCAGGTGGACGCGAGGCTGCGGGAGCCGCTGAACCGGGTGCGGCTGCTGTCCGTGCCGCGGCTCACCCTCGAGGCCCAGACCCTCCTGTACGAGGGCACCTTCGGCCAGGTGTACCGGGGCGCGTGGCGCGCCCGGCCCGGCCACCACGAGGACGTCCTCATCAAGACTGTCTCGGGTACGTCACCGACGACTCATGCTTAAAAAAAACGTTTTTTTCAAAAGAAAGTGTTTAATTTTTAAATGGTTTTGTTGTCCTGCAGACCAAGCCTCGGAGCTGCAGATCTCTGTGCTGCTCTCCGAGGGCCTCTCGCTGGCCGGCCTCAGCCACGAACACATCCTGGCGCCGCGGGCCGTGTCCGTGGAGCCCGGCGAGCGGCCCCTGCTCGCGTACGGCGTCAGCATCAAGTTCGGCAACCTCAAGAGGTGAGGCCGCCGTCGGCCGGGGTTCGACTCCCGCACGCGCCGCCCCCCGATTTTTTTTTTCTTCTAAATTGTGAATCGTCTGCCGCAGGTTCCTGGTGAACAGCCGGACGGGCGGGGAGGGCCACTTCGCCATCCTGACCAAGGACATGGTGCACATGTCCATGCAGGTGGCGCTGGGCGTGGCCTTCCTGCACACGCACCGCATCTGGCACCGCGACATCGCCACGCGGAACTGCATGTGAGTGCGACAGAGACAGCGAACGCAATTTGAGACTGATCGGTGGCCGCCGCCGCCGCCGCTGCTGCCGCCGCCGCCGCTGCCGCCGCAGCACAGAGGCGCCGTTTGAAACCGAAACCCTCCCCGGGCAGCCCCGCCCCCGGGCAGCGGCGGCGGCAGCAGCGGGGGGTGGCTCGGCGAGGCGCCTGTCCGGCGCCAGCCCCCGACGCCCCCGACGCGTCCTCGGCGTGTCCTCGACGGGGGGCCTTGTGTTGACGCCGCCGACGCCGTTGCTGTTCTTGTTGTTGGATCGGATCAAGCGGGTGGGGAGGGGAGACGAGACGGCGCGCGCTCAAGTTGCACGACGTGGTCGTTGTCTGTTTGCAGCGTGGACCCGGAGCTGCGCGTCAAGATCGCCGACCCCGGCCTGTCCCGGGACCTGTTCCCCAACGACTACCACTGCCTCGGGGACTCGGACAACCGGCCGCTCGCCTGGCTGGCGCCCGAGAGCCTGCTGCTCCGGCACTTCAGCGCCGCCTCGGACGTGGTGAGCGGGCCGTTTACTGCGTGTGCTCACGCCGAGTTGTGGCACTCGCGGTGCTGCGGCGGCCAAGGTCGGGCCTCACGGACCCGCTTGTGTGCTTGCAGTGGGCGTGGGGGGTGCTGCTGTGGGAGCTGGTGACCCTGGCCGGACAGCCCTACCAGGAGGTGGACCCGTTCGAGATGGCCGACTTCCTGCGCGACGGCTACCGGCTGGCGCAGCCCGCCAGCTGCCCGGACGAACTGTAAGCAGCAACGCTCGAGAAAAAAAAATGTCTCGGAATAAATACGAGAGAGAGATTTAAAACTGTGTGTGGCAGGTACGGGCTGATGGCGGCCTGCTGGATGACGGCCCCGGAGGACCGGCCCTCCATGACGCAGCTGCTGGCCGGCTTGCAGGAGTTCAGCGCCGCCCTCGGCCACTACATCTAGTGCCTCCCCGCGCACCCGTGCAGGACTGCCGCCGACTGCGGACCACGCCAGTGGTCCTCTCCCCCTGTTTTTTGTGATTTGGCGCCTCGTCGACCCGCCCTCCCCCCTGGCGGACGATGCGTCATGTGTCTTTAGGGTGCAAATAGTTTGCTGTAATGACGGACCCCGAAGGACTCCGAGCGGCTGTTTGTCGAACTGTAATAGCAAGTACTTTTAAATGTGTAAGGAACTGCAAATGCGCCCGACGTAGGTGGCGTTTTTGTTTTCGCTATTTGAATTCTATGTGATATTTTTATTTTTTATTTCATAATTCTTTTCTGGGAATTTATGAGGACAAAACCGACGTCACAAAAAAAAATGGCAGTGGCGAAAATCTTGTCCAGTGTGCTAAGAGTTTATGTAAAATCTATCTCAAAGTTATATGTTTTTTAAGTTGTCAAAGTAATCGATGTGTACCTTATTAGAGATGTTGTTGCCAATCGGCTATTTTGTAGTGCCAATGTCTGTGAGTTACTAACTTTTGTTATTCCGTATGTTGTTGTTAAGTTTAACAATTACTGCATTCTGTTGATTTGTTTAAACACTCATTTCTTGAACGGACCAGAGTACAGGACATTCATGTCACTCTGCTAAATTCTATTTGTGTTTATCTCTTTCCACCACACCCGACTCTTTACTGTTTGCCGTTGTGTGATATAAAATTGTATGACAATTCCTTTGATGTTTCTATCCTCATTCGTACTACACATGGTATATATTGATCTAATGATCGACTGTTTTCAATTATTAAAAATTCGATGTTTTTGTAAAACCCGCCTCGCTTCTTTACACAACCTCCACCCCCACGCCCATGGCCGCGCGGCCACACTGTATTAACACTCCATGATGTTTGCGGCCGGGAAGACCATAAACAATTGACGGCCGGTGGTTTTGGGCGTGGACTGTCGGCCGCGCGGGCAAGCGGGCACGTCGCATAAAAAAGCGAATATAAGCGAGAGAGAGAGAGAGAGAGACAGACAGAGGGGGGAATGGGAGAGAGAGAGAGGGCGGGCTAAAATGCACGACGCCCGGCGTGCGTGCGTGCAGGCGTACGTGCGCGTCTGTGTGTGCGTGCGTGCGTGTGTGTGTGCACGGGTTGTAGGGCGCGACGCATTCCCAGAGTTTTGGGCTGAAAGGGCCGTGGGGGCCGGAAGCCTGGAGCCGAGCCCCGCCCCGCCGGCTGCCGGACGCCGCCGCCGCCGCCATGCCCTGCAGCAGTACAAGCAGGGCTGAGCCGTGCCCGGCCGGACGCTGGCTAATCACATTCCAGACGGCGGCGGCGGCCCGCGCTGTCCAGAAATCTGGCCGCCGGCGCGACGCCCCTGCCCGGATTTAAAATACGCGCCGAAAAGCCGCGGCGGTGCTGGCCGACACGCACGTCCGGTGCTCTCCGACGCCGAAGGTATTAACCCGCTCCTCCTCCGGCTGTTCTCGCCCCCTCCCTATATATTTGCCGGGGAAATTCTTCATCGCTGCGCCCCTCCCTCCGCCGATGTGGTTATTGTGGAGGGGGCTGGGATTCATCTGGCCGCCGCCAGCCAACCACCCGGGGACCTCCATGCCGGGGAGGCTGCCAGAGAGGGTCTGCCAGAGAGGGTCTGCCAGAGAGGCTGCCAGAGAGGCTGCCAGAGAGGGTCTGCCAGAGAGGCTGCCAGAGAGAGTGCCAGAGACACCCCGCCGGGTCGGCGGCCGGATAGCTGGGCGCGTCACTGTGGAATCCAACTCATTCCCTCCTCTTCCTCCTCCTCCTCCATGCAGAGCGCACCACATTCACTTTTATTCCAGAATAACACGGAAAATAAAAGCAGCAGCGGCGGTGGCGGTGGCGCCCCGTCCGGGAGGGCTCGGCGGCCAGCAAAGCATTCCGGCAGGCGCGGCTGCCGGGCCCGCGGGGGGTGTGGAATTGGGGAGGGGGGGGGGGAGGCATCCGCGGTACCCCACTGCTTCCAGTCAGTGTACGCCTTCCAGTCCAGTCACTCTCCAGTCAGACTCCAGTCAGACTCCAGTCAATTTCCAGTCGGACACGTTGTGTGGCTACAGTCCCGGGAGCGCACGGCTGTCCGGCACCGAAGCTCGGTAGCCGCGTGGTTAGCGGGTCCGGCCGGCGGGCGTCTGGTCGGAGGTTCAACCCTTTGCTGGTCCATGCGTTTTTACTGTCGGCTCAGCATAGACGACGGTGTGTAAAGTACCGGGGGCGCGCAACGGAGATCATCGCGGCTCTTTGGCCGCATCGGTAGGGTGGCTGATCGGCGACTAAGAGGTCGTGGGTTCGTGCCTCGCCACTTCTTCAATTTTTCTTGTGTCTGCGCTTGGAAGACGGAGGGTAAAATATACTTTCGAACGTGTCGTCGGTATGGCTGTCTGAACGGCCGTGCGCGCTGCGTCACTGAGAGATGTAAGCGTTGGGTTTCAACTTGAAGATTCCCGCAGCACGGTCGGGCTTACCCCCGTTCCCGGGTCCGAGGTTCTCTCGGTCGCCCGGGGTTTCCGGCGGGGGGGCTCTGTGTCTACCAAGGAAACTTGGTTCGGAGACTCGGGTGTATGCTACGGGGGTACCTAGGGTTCGGTACCTTCGTTTTCGCTCCCTGTGAATCTGGCAGACGAGGACACGCCGTCGCGACTAGGGTTCGTCGTGAAGTACAGCAGCTTCGGCTGTGTACGATATAGGAAAGCCTACCTCCCCCCCAGTCCGCTCGGGAGTGGCCGCAGTGCCACAGACCAACCAGCCAGTCGAAGGGAGTTGATTCCGGAAATCTGGCTGGCGGAGGGGGCCACATCGGCCGTTGCGGAAGCGTGCCCCTGAAAAAGGCCGCTGCGTTGTGCCCGTGTCTTAGCGGCGGTCGATACCTGGTACACCGGTTCCCATTCGAACACCGAAGTTAAGCAGGAGGGTTCCAGGCGGAGGCCTGGGACGAGGTAGTGCCCACCCATTTTTGCATTTTTTCAAAGTATCCACATATTTCTAAGTAAAACAAAAATATTTCCGTTTTGAGTTTTGGTCACGGTAGGAATGACTTTTAACCTACGTTGGGGTGGGTAGCAGCTCAGAACACAGAAACCACCGACCTTCCGAAGAGGTAGCGCCGCGCCCGCTGACGTAACATTCAAAAGATAATATTTTAGAAAACAAAAACCAGACACACTGTTCACAAAAAAAAAAATATTGAGTATAGCGCCCTCGGTCCTGTGTGACCGTGGGGAAGAGGCGGCTGGCTGGTGGTGGTGGCCGCTGCTCGAAGAGAGAGAGAGAGAGAGAGCAGGGAGAGACTGCAGGGAGAGACTGCAGGGAGACGCTGCAAGGCCGCGTCGAATACGAACGAATGCGTCCCGAGCCGGGGAGCGACGTGGGAATGAGAACGTGTTTGAGAAATGCGATCGCATCGCATCGCGCGGCGCGGCGGCCCGCGGGGGCTGAACAGTCTGTCACGCCGGGGCCGGGGGGCCCCAGTAGGTCCCAATCCCGTAGGTCGCTGTCTCCCGCGCTCGCATGTGTGAGTGCACACGTCATGTGCGGGCCAGAAGGGGTGAGCATCACACGAGAACGGTCCGGCGGGGCGCGGCGCGCCTGATTCGCGGCTCAGACAGGCTCATACATCATCATCGTGTTCCTATGTGTGTGTGTGTGCGTCGGGGTGAGCGGCGTCGCTCCCTGCTCGCTCAGGGTTGAGGTGCCAGCCGGTTTACCCCGAAAGGGAAGAATGTGGGCCACCTTACACTCTCTGCCTCTCTCTCTCTCTATGTCCCGGCAGCACAAGGCGCAAGGGGGTGGAAGAGAGAGAGAGAGAGAGAGAGAGAGAGAGAGAGAGAGAGAGAGAGAGAGAAGGGAGCGTCGCTTTGTTTCTCTTTAATGACATTAACTAGCAATTAACATGCAGGCAGGCTCAAGAAGCGACATCACCCGCAGCGGCGGCAGCAACAGCGGCACCTCAGCCGGGCGGCCCTGGGCGCCCTAGGGGTCCTCCACCTCCTCCTCCTCCTCCTCCTCCTCCTCCTCCTCCTCCTCCTCTCCCGTTGCCGAATTAAGGCGGTGTCGGCAGCCGCCGGCGCTTGGTCTAGCCAGCCGATGCTGAGCCTACGGATATGAGCGCTGCCGCCGCCGCTGTGGGCGCATTCAATATGCACCACAGCACCACCGCGGCACCGCCGCCCTCCGTGTTCGACTGCAGCGTGGCAGGACTCCCCGCCGAACGCGTCACAGCGGCGGCGAGAGGCTGTTCGACGGGGACGTGCGAGGCTACACGACGACGTCCTGGGCCCCGACGCCCCGCACGGCACAGGCCGGGAGGCGCCGCCGGCGACGCCGTCTCCGGGAAACACTCCAACCGCGTGACGGCGGGCGGACGTCCCGGGCGGACCGGGGGAGCGGAATGGAAAAATATTGCGGCGAGGATGGGGGCGCAGGGTGACAGAGAGAGAGAGAGAGAGAGTATGCGTGAGTGTGTGTGCGAGAGGGAGAGGGAGCGAGAGAGAAAGAGAGGCCGAATGAAACAGGTGTGTGGGGGCCGGGCCCGACGGGGCTCCCCAGGTTGACTTATATTAATGCAGGGATGGGTGCCGCCAGCCTGCCCGAGGGCCCCCGAGCCCTTGCGGGGGCCCTGCGGTGCCCCGAGGCAGGGCTCGCCGCACGGTAGGGGGCTTTCCAGGGGGGGGGGGGGGGGGGACCGGCTCGCCGCTCCCCTTCACACACACACACGCACGCACGCACGCACGCACAGGCCGGTGACGCGGACGTAGCCAGACGGCAGACCGGAGAAAGGCAAAAGGCGCAATTCGAAAAAAAAAAGGAAAGAGGTTGGTTGGTATGGTGACCGCCACTGCACGTAACTGTAGCATGAAAAAAAAATCTGAACATACCTACGACTGCTTTCTTATTTTTAATTATTATTTTGTCAAGGTTTAATGGATTAAAGAGCATAAAAACTTAAAAAAAAAATTAAACCGGAATTTCTGAGAGCGCAGCTCGTTTTGGGTCCTCTCTCCGCTGCTCCTGGGCTCCCTCACTACACGGCGCCTGCGAGGTAGGCAACAACGGCCGGCCGACGCACGTGTGCGGTGCGGGCGGCCTACCCCTGCGCTCACAGGCGCTCGGGTGGCTGGTGACTTCTCAGCTGGCCTGCCGCTTCTGTGCCTCTCTCTCTCTCCCTCGCACGCGCTCGGTCGGCGCTGCATCTCTCTCCCCCATCATCCCCCGCCCGCACTCACCCACACCGCCACCGCCGCCGCCGCCGGGCACTTCCGCCGTAATAGCTTGTTTTACACTTCAAAGACTCAATTTACTTTTTGAACGAAAAGTTGAATGGCAGACCTAATCTGCTGGTGGCGGCGGCAGCGGCGGTCCGACGCCCAAAACCTACCCTACCCTGCACTCGGCCAGCAGTGCCGGGGGCGAGCGGGTGGAAAGTGCGCGGGCATCGGGGGAAGGGTGTCGTGTGCGTGTGTGTGTGTGTGTGTGTGTGTGTGTGTGTGTGAGTGAGTGCGGCACGCTTTGTGCTGCTGGAGGAGGGTGCGGCGCCTGCAAGTCAGGTGGCGGCCGCTAGATGGAAGGGTGTAATGCACAATGGGATTCAATTCGCCACAGGAAATTGCTCCATTACGCCTTGAATGTGTGTGCATGCTCCCCCTCGCACTGTCCTGTTGTGGAGTGCGCCGAAATTCAAACACACATTCACACACACACACACACACATCGCGAAGCATCCATCATATCTCGTGTGTGTGTCGATCCGGGGCAGCAAGCGCGCGCGGACACTAGGCCGCGGCAGCTGCGGCAGATGGTGAGCGGGCCTAGCAGCTGCGCATCTGCACCCGTTCGCCGGTGGTCCCTCCCCCCCCTCCCCCCGCGCACCGCTGCGAATATTGCCGTATTCCGTTGGGAACACAACGACGCAACGCCGTAGACTTCCCCGTCTAGGCATTCCCCGGCGCCGGTATACGGGGCCACTCAGCCTCGCGGGGGGCCGTCTTGTAGTCACAACAGACATTAGCACGGCGTAAACCCCCGGCAGAGGGGCGGCATATGTGAGGTCGTAAGGCGCGGGCCGGCGCTGGCCGTGACGGCAGCGGCAGCGGGCCGTATAGGCGCCACCGACTCCGGGGGCCCCGCGGCGCCGCCGGCCGAGAGGCGGATGCGGGGCCGGGCCGGGACGACGGGCCGTCCGCAAGATTTTCATGGCGCTGGAAAACGGTCCACCGTACGACCCCCCGCAGCGCCTCCAGCACACACACACACACACGGTCAGTAGTTTCACGCAGCTAAGGGTCGCCTCCGCCCCCCCCCCCTCCCTCCCTCTCTCTCTCCCTCTCTCTCCCTCGCTCTCTCTCTCATCGCCCCCCGGTGGCGCGCGAAGGTGGTGGAGGAAGCGGCGCAGGGGATGCGAGGCTGTATTGTTTTTGAAAGGCGGAGCAGGAAGACAGACGACGCGGGAACCGGTGAGCGGGGGGACGCGCTGCTATGTGAACTATACGGAGCAGATGACGTGTGTGTGTATGTGTGTGTGTGTGTGTGTGTGTGACATTACGAATTCGCGGGGGCAAAATAAGCGACACTATGGCCAAAGTATGGGAGATGCAGACGGGGAAGAGGGGTTGTAATGTCGAGACGGGAAGGGGGGGGGGCAGAGAGAGAGAGAGAGAGAGAGAGGGAGGGGGGGGGGGGGAATGAGAAGGGCGCGTAAGATGATGAGGGGGAAGGGAGGGGGGTCGCAGTGACATTAAGCCTGACATGGCGGGGGTAGGTGAGCACAGAGGGGGCCGGCCGCCTCGCGCCGCTCCGCCAAAAGGGTAATAACCAGCTCATTTCGGAATATGCTGACATTAAAACTTGCAAGCCATTGTCTCTGTCCGTCCCCCCGCCGCCCCGGCGTGTGTAGACACTAAACCGTCGACTCGCCTCCGAGGACTGTCGCTCGTCCGAGCTCCCGCGCCTGTCCACTTTCCTCAGATAATTTATCCTGATTTCTATCGAAAAATTTAAGAAAAATATTGTGGAAGGTTTTTAGAGCAGAGTAAGTAGTCTTTATCCCGGACGATTTTCAACATCGGGTCCGATTCTCTCTCTCTCTGTCTGTCTCTCTGTCTCTCTGTCTCGCTCTCTCTGTCTCTCTCTCTCCCTCGCCCTTTTTCCATTTTTTTTCTTTATCTGTCCCTACTCTTCTTCTCGCAATTTCGTGCATGACGTACGCTCGGGCGTCAGCCAGCCAGAAGGCGGGCGGCGGCAGCAAGGGGAGGAAAGATAGAGGGAGGAGGGGAGGGGAGGGGGGGATCCGGCAGGATCCCGCAAGGAGAGAGAGAGAGAGAGAGAGAGAGAGAGAGAGAGAGAGAGAGAGAGCGCCAAGCGGCATTGTGGAGTATTACAATGCGATCGCGGTGCGCCGGGCGATAAGTCGTCCCCGGGGAGGGTCGGAGGACGGAGGTCTGAGGACCGAGGACCGAGGACCGAGGACGGAGGACGGAGGACGGAGGACCGTGAGGACTCGGGCGCAGCGAGCCCCTCCCGACACTTCTGGGAGCTGCGCCACTCACTGCCCTGCTGTGCGGCTCCCCGCGAGCATTCCCTCATAGAGCCACGATTTTTCACCCCCCTCCCCTCCCCCTTCGGTAGTCCTGTCCTGCTCACCTTTTCCCTGACCATTCTTCTCCTTCTTTCTTTCTCCAAACGAGTCCTTTTTTATTATAATTCCAGCGACGGAGGAGGTTTCTCCGAGGCGGCAGCAGCAGCATCAGAGGTCTCGCGGGTTCATTTGTGCCCCTCTCCGACTCCCCGGCAACAACAGCGGCGGCAACAACAGGTCCGCCGCCTCCCGCCGCCCCCGCTGAACCCGCTGCTGCCGCCGCCCTGTGGGAAACTACCGCCTTTTCTCCGCTGCCCTTTACGGCCCCCCCAAAAACTAATGTGCCGTAATTATAAACCGGGGGGCAGTGGCGGCGGCGGCTGCGGCGGCGGCGACCGTAGCGGTGCTCTTTATTTATTTTATGACGGCAAATTTACTGGGGACTCCCTGCTCGCTCTAATGGCCGCGGAAGCAAAGGTCGCAAGGTGTAAGAGGGAGAAAGAAGAGGCAACGGGGCGGGGGGGGGGGGGGGGAGGGGGTTGGGTCATCCACTCGCGGGATCGTGCGGTGGGGGTGGGGATGTTGGGAAGACGAAGCAGAGAGAGAGAGAGAGAGAGAGAGAGAGAGAGAGAGAGGGAGGGCGCACTGGACTCCGCACACACAGATCCATTGGGGCCGGATGCACTGCTGTCCTCTGGGGGCCTCGTCGGGCAGCAGCAGCGGCGGCGCGGTCCGCTGGGGTCGGCTCCCGCGGAGGCCTCCGCCCTGCCAAAGTGCGCTAAGTGAGTAAATGTGTACCGGGAAGGCATATGTGTTTGGTGAGTATGTGTCGGGTGGGGGATAACGAACCGTGCCTCCCTTCCCCTCTCCTCCCCTCCCCTCCCCTCCCGTCATGTTGGTGGTGGGTGGCGTCGTTTCGCAAAATTCGAGTATATATAGTCGCGGAGATGAGGCTTAAGAGCTAAAGTGCGCGCGTCGGCGGCAGACGTTTATGAAAAATTGAGAAACCAATTTGCAGTAGTTAAGTGACGTCGGCGTCGGGGGGGTGTGACCGGCGGGAAGCCCGAGCGGCCGCTCGGCCGAGGTCTTAGCGTCCGCACCGTCCAATCCCGTTCCTCAGCCTGAGCGGAGAAAGGCGCTTTTATTTTTATTTTTTTCCGTTCTCATTTTTTTAAAGTTTTGATTATTTTTTTTTCCAATCCGCGGATGGACATATAGGCTTGTACGGCCTCGGCCTTCTGACACTCGAGCGTCCCCATTGAAGAGACGGATCCGAGGGGAGGGGTGGGGAGGAATGACAGAGAAAGCCGTCGTCTCTGTCTCTCTCTCTCTCTCTCGCTCTTTCTCGCTCTCTCACACACTCGGCGGGTTAATGACCCAGTACGGACTTTGTTTCTCACCATTCGCCAGCACCACTCCTTTCCCTCCCATTTGCGGTGCTTGTCAATGATCGGAGCGTGGCGGGGCGTGGGGGAGGGAGGGAGGGAGGGAGGGAGGGAGGGAGGGAGGGAGGGAGGGAGGGAGGGAGGGAGGGAGGGAGGGAGTGGGGGAGACGGAGGGAGACGGAGAGGGTGGTGGTCTTGTCGTAATCCACCCCTCTCCCTCTCTCTCACTCTCCATTGTGCGTAAGAGTGTCTTGTTTGGTTTACCTCTCCCCTGACAAATGATGTCTCCGCTAAGCCCTGCTTGGCGTGGGGATGGATGCGATGCGTATTGCTGCCACAGCCCCCTGCGAATTCCAGGCCGCTGCTGCAGCGGCGGCGCACTGTTGGCAGGCAGGAATGCTGGGTCCTTATTGGGAGGGTGCCTATTCGCAGTCGCAGAGACACACAGCAGGACGCCCGCGCAGCGTTGATTGGTATCTTGTCGGGGTCGCCGCCCCCTGATCGGACGCAGCAGCGCGCGTTGCGGAAACTTTGTGTCTCTGCCGCTCGCGTCGGCGACGGGCTGCACGCAGCTTTTCGCCCAAAGTTTCGTGTCATCTGCCGGATTAGAGCGTTGTGGGCGGGGCGGGCCAGCGGCGGCGCCGTCCGACAGCCACTACGGCCACTACTGGCGCCGGCGCCACCGCTGCCGCCGCTGCCGCCGCCGCGCCGGGTCGCGGATTAAAAACTTTCGCCCGGCAAAATCAGCGCAGCAGGCCGACCTCCCCACGCGACGCGGAGAGCGGAGAGGAAGACGGCGACGGACTCGAAGGAGGCGGCGAGGAGGAGGACGAGGAAGAGGAAGAGGAGCAGGAGGAGGAGGAGGAGGAGGAGGCGGCGGATGCAGGCGAGAGATTTCCTTGATTGATAAGGGCGGCTCGGCGCGTGCCGCCGGTCCGCGGCGGCGGCGGCAAGCGTCGCGTGGCGTCGCGTGGCGTCGCGTGCGCCTCGCGTGCACTTGTGTGTGGGGCCCGAACATCGCAAGTGCATTAGCCGCCCGCCCGTCTTATCTAAACAAGAAGAAGGCCCCGGAGGCGCTCCGCCTCTTCCTCCTTCTACGCTGGACCGCCGAGAGAGAAGAGAGAGAGAGAGAGAGAGAGAGAGAGAGAGGCGGCAAAGGCCTCCCCAACAACTTTTCTTGGACGCCCATCCCGATATAATTGCCCCAGCGGCAAAAACCCCGCTTAATCGCGAGCGCGCTGTGCTTACAGAGCTCGCGGGTCGCGGTCGGTTTCGGTTTGTCTTCGCCGCGGGTGGGTCGGCCGGCATGGAGATCCTCCGGCCGGAGACCCCCCGCAGAGCGACGATTCTAATCTGGACTCGGCGGGGGGTCCTCGACGGCGTTAGCGCCGCAGTGCGTGAAGCAGCGCTCTAAAAGACAAATACCCGCGGCCACGGAAGTGGAGCAGGGCGGGGCGCTCCGGGCCGCGGGCGCCGACGCGGCTCCGATTTACAATTATTATCATCGCGGACCCGACCGCCGCTGTCGCGGAGCAATCATTTTCGCGGCCGCGGAGGAGGAGGAGGAGGTTCCGCGGAGGCTGCGGGGGTCGCCGACGCCGATACATCCGCCCCGGGCCGCCGCCGCCGCCGCCGCCGCCGCCGCCCTCGGGCCAGGACGTGTATAATGCCGCGCCGTTTGCCACCGCGCGGCCCCGGCCCGTCGCCTCGGGGCGCCATTTTCAATCTGTCCAGGGGAAAGACTTGCCGCGTGCGCCCCCCGGCTCCCCACCGCCGCCGCCGCTCCCCACGTGACTTCGGGGCCTCAAGACAGACTTAAGCTCCGCTCAAAAATTCACCATCGTTTTAAAACGCGGAGCGCAATAATTTTTCTCCTCAAAAAATTGGTAAAGGCATTGCCTCGCCAAGTTTTTTAAAAAATCCGAAGTGGCGCTTTTATTTTCTCCGTCATTCTCCCAGTGCGTGCCTGATCACGGAGACTGGGGGTGGCTGAGGAGTCACTCCAGCAGGCCCGCTCACGACGGCGCTGACGTCTGACTCAGACTTTGCGGCTCGCTAGGTGCCCTCGGTAGGTTATGGCGCGTCGACGGTGGCGTCGGTCGGTCGGCCGGGCTCGCTGTCAATCAGCGGAAGGGAGGCGTCCGCGAGGCGGCCGCGGCCTCCTTGTCTGGTGCACGGGGGCGGCGGGGCCGAGACAGAGATGGGGGCAGTGTACGCGGTCCGGACGCAGCCGGCTTGTTGCTCTGCTGCTTGTTGCCGCGGGGGCCGCGTGCGAGAGAGAGAGAGAGAGATAGAGAGAGAGGGGGGGGGGGGGGCGCTTGCCCTGCTGCCGGCGCCACCCTGCCCTCCCAGGGCCTGCCCCTGACAGCGGCGCACCTTCCCATGGTGGCGGCGCGGAGGGCGTGGCGCGGCGTGGCGCGGCGTGGCGCGGCGTGGGGGTGATCCTGCTTTTGCCGAACTTGGCGCACTACACCGGTAGACGGGAGATCTGTCAATCAGCGGGGGGTCCGGAGCGCTGCTGCCGCTGCTGCTGCTGCTGTTGTTGCGGTGGCGGCACGAAATAGCGTTTCATCGGCAGCGAGCGGCCGGCGCGGTGGTGGCCGGCGCGGACGGCAAGTAACGCGCAGGACAGGACAATCACAGGATGCCAGGCGCAGGCGGAGCGGCGGAGCGGGCCGACGCGCCGAGGGGCGAATCACTCGGACAAAATGCGTACACAGATTCGGAGGGGGGGGGGGGGATTTCATCCCATGTTTCAGCCCCCGCCGGGTGAGTGAGTAAAACTGCAAAAAATATTTCGTCGCGTGCCAGTAAATATTGATGACGCCCCCAAAAAATTCTATTATTCCTAGAAACAATCGATTTTTTGTGACGATTTTTGTCCCGACGTGTTTGACAAAAATATCTTGTACAAGAATTTACGAGTAGATTTTTCGCAGAGTGACTGTAAATATTTTTACAGTGTTCGGCGCCACAGCCTCCGCGGCTCTCTTCCCCGAATATGTCCGCGATGACCGGACCACATCGCAGGCGGGGGGCACCCGGCGGGCTCCTTTCGTTATTTCTGCAAATGAAACAGCGGAAGCCTCCCCTCCCACGCTGTATCACGTATCAAAGGCATGAACATTTCGGGCGCGGCCACCAGCCGGGCAGGCGGGCAGGCAGACAGGGTGGGCCCCGCCCCGGCACCCCTCCGGGCTGACGCCGCCGCCGCCGAGGTCCTGTTCCCTGAAGATGCGACAACGACGCACTCCTCCCCGCATCCCTCTCACTCCCTCCTCCTCCTCCCTCCACCCCTCTATCCTGCTCCGCTGCTCCTCTCCCCTCAAACGAAGCAATTAAGTACCAATAAAACAAGGTCCCGCGGGAGGGGCGGGGCGCGGGGCGCGGGGCGGCTCCGTCGGGTTCTCAGCGGCCGGCCCGGCTTTGAAAGGCCCGCGGCACACGGACGTCGTCGGGAGGGGTGGCAAATGATGGACAAGGAGAACACGGCGCCCTGGCCGCGCGGCGGCGGCGGCGGCGGCGGAGTGGTGATTCGCTCGGACGCCTCACTCTCTGTCTCTCTCCGGCTCACTATTGCCGTGCTCTCTTCTCCCGCTCCCACCCGCTTATAGTATGCGCGTCTCCTTGGCCTCTCTCTCTCTCTCTCTCTCTCTCTCTCCTTTCGTGGGGAGGCGCGCGCGCCGCTCTCCTCAAAAGAATCGCTCAATCGTGACGGACGATAGCGCCACCCGAGCGGGCCGCCGCCGTCCCGCCCCGTCGGGGCCCGGCGGCCGGCCGGCCACGGCCCTGCCCGGACTCCCTCGGCCCCGCAGCCCGCCCCCTCCGGACAAGCACCTCGTTCAAGTGGCCAATATCGATGCCCAACCGGCCGCTGCCAAGAAAAATGAGGGGGAGAGACCTTGAGAGCGGGGGGGTTCTTGGACGCGAATCGCTGTTTTCACCCGCGTCATACTCGGAACGCGGCGAGCCCCGCATCCGCTGCTGCTGCTGCTGCTGCTACCGCTGCGTTCCTCGCGTCGTGTGTTTTATGCCCCACTGCCACCACCGCCACCGCCACCCCCCGCGGGGCCTTTCAATGCACCCGCAGCGCATTTAATGAATTTCCACCGGCGGCGGCGCCTCGACGCGGTGCGGCGCGGCGCCCCAGACTTTACTCGCACACGTAAACACCGGGCGCGGCATAACAAGGTGTGCAAATGAACGCCTGGCACGGCCCCCGCGGCCCCCGCGGCCCCCGCGGCCCCCGCGGCCCCCGCCTCCGTTGTTTGACGCGGGCGTCAGGGGACGTCGGGAGCGTCGGTACTGTGAGGGGTGCTTCGACAACACAGCGGGGGCGAAGCACGCGGGCCGCGGCGGGTGCAGGCGGGCGGGCGCGCTGTCGTCTTCATCCTGGTGGTGGTGGAGCCGCTGCCTGTGTGTGTGTGTGTGTGTGTGTGTGTGTGTGTGTGTGCACGCGCGTCGAGCCGGAGGGTGTCTTTCTCCTGTGAAAACGCCCCCAGGACACGTCATATTGTTTACCGACGTCGATTCCCTGCTCGTCGTGCGGCGCCTTCGTCGGCGTTGCTGCAGCTGCAGCAGTGGCGGTAGCAAACAGCGGTGAGATGGGCTGTGAGTCGCGTTGAGTCACACGCCCTCTGCCGCCCCTGCCCGGCCGTCCATAGTCCCCTCAGCGCCATCGATACCCCTTGCATCCCCCCTCCCCTACTCCTGGCCGCCCCCGCGTCGCTTTGCTCGTTATAAGTTTTGGGAATGTGCTGCGCGGCCGCCAAACAGAGACTACTGCCAGCCTGCGTGGCCTGCGCTGCAGACTGCATTTCTCTCTCTCTTGCTCTCCCTCCCTCTCTCTCTCTGTCCCTCTCCGTGCCTGTCGCTCTTTCTCCCTCAATCAGCCGGAGGGACAGCAGCAGCAGCAGCCGACACGGCCGCCCACCACCCCTTCCCGCGCTGACAGCGCCTCGGTCGCTGTGTGCGCAGTCGCATTCATTAATGCATTATTTGCAGCGGCAGCCAGACGGCGCGGCGCCTCCGAAACTCTTCCCAGCGGCGACGCCGTTAAAATGGCTGCAGCGAGTTCGTGCCTTTCGAAGTTAGAGCAATACACTGATAGTGCTCTCATTATTATTCGCCCCACCTGACTCTATATTTTTAAAAAATAAAATATTATGGTTTTGCTTTTTGTCGATTTTTTTTTAAAGGAAAGGAGAGCCTGCGTGTGTATGTCGCGTTAATGGGAAGGATTAGGGGGAAGTAAAGTAAAGGGTAGAGAAAATGAGCGGAGGAGGGGAGAGACAGAGAGGGAGGTTGTCATCAGGGGGTGAGCGAGAGAGACAGTGGAAAAGTGGCTGGTGGTGACGGTGCGGGGAATGAGGGAGAGCGAGCAGGATAGAGAGAGAGAGAGAGAGAGAGAGAGAGAGAGAGAGAGAGAGAGAGACGCCTCATCACGGGTGGCGTCGGCAGCCAATGGTGGCGGCAAACAGCATCAGCACCAACAAAGATGAGTGTTGTTGCTGGTTGTGTGTGTGTGTGTGTGTGTGTGTGTGTGTGTGCGTGTGTGTGTGTGTGCGTGCGCTCGTGCGTCGTGCAACAGCCGCCCCCGGCCGCCACGAGCGCAGCGTACGTATACGTACTCGCACAACAAGTCAACACATTAAGCAACAGACCCTGATGACTCTATGCGAGGGGGCTCCCTGTCTCTGCCGTCATTACCATTAGAGAGAGAGAGAGGGGTAGAGGGGGCTGTTACATCGAGACGACACGCCTAATGCGAGTCAATGCGACGTCGTGCTTGAAATAGTAACCATAACAGTCCGACACAAAACTCCGGACCATTATTTTTTAAAGCAAATAATAATTATTGCAGTGGCTGCAATTTTTTTTTGTGAGTGTTTTCCTGTGAGATTAGAGAAGCACAGAGGCACACAGGCACCGTCAGGATTTCTCCAGGGTATTTATTATTTTTACTTTGACAAGCCGTGCGATAATTAGGCGATTCGGATCAAGTCGTCGTCGCCGTCGCCTCGCGACAAACAAAAAAATAAAATAAAGCAGCTTAATTCCGTCTTGCCTCGCTGATTGGTAGCGGGTGCGGGGGTGTGGCAGGGGGGCGTGGCCGGGGCGTGGCCGGGGCGTGGGTGTCAACAGGGAGCCCGGCGCTATCTGCCCGGCTGCACTCCTTGGTCCTTGATTATGTGATCGGGGGAGCAGCGGCGGCGGGCCCGCCCCACTGCATGCGTATCTCTCTCCCTGTCTCTCTCTCTCTCTCTCTCTCTCTCTCTCTCTCTCTCTCTGTCGGCTCCGGGCTCCACCGTGTTTGCGCTCTCTATCAGAGCTCGCCCCGATGACGGCGCCGAGCGTCACGGGCGCCTGTAAACGGCACCGCTTTTGCGCGTCCCGCGCCCCGCCGGCGCCCGTGCCGCGCGTCTCCTTGCCCGGCTCGGCTCGGCCGGCTCGGCGCTGGCCCGGCTGAGCGCGCCCTCCCCGCCACCGCCACGCCGCTCCGCTCGTCACTTCAAACGAGAGCGAGAGGGGAAGCTCACGACGGAGCCCCGCGAGGGGTGCAGGCGGGGGCGCGGTGCGCACCGGTGCTCGAACGTGCGAGAGAGAGAGAGAGAGACAGCGTCGCGACGCAAGAGAGCCGCGTGGGGCGTAGTCATGGCAACGATTAGAAGGAATTGTGTACGGTCCGACGACGACCCCTGACTCTGTAGTAGGGAAATGTGAAGGGGGGAGTGGGAGAGAGATGGCGAGAGAAATATACCGGGGCAGACGCCGGGGAGCAAGGGAGAGAGAGAGAGAGAAGGTGTGTGTGTGAGAGAGGCAGAGTTATATGCTTTCGCGAGTAGGAGGCTGCTTTTGCAGAGGGAGGAGAGAGATGGAGGAGAGGGGGATAAAGAGACATAAAAGGGCGTGGGGCTAAATGTGGAGATATGAAGAAATGGCGCCGGGTAATACCGCACAGGTACCCCGCCGGGAGCAAGGGGGAATGAGAGAGAGAGAGAGAGAGAGCACAGATTGAGAAAAACGAGGTGAGAACGGTGGCGTCGCGGCGGTCGCGGGGCAGCAGCAGCAGCAGCAGGAGGAGGCGGGGGGAGTACTCACTCCTCGCTCGGTCTCCGGAACCGCGCCGTCGTTAACAAGCGGAACGATAATGAATTTCGGAACCTCGGCGCGAGACAAACGAGGCCGTGAGCTAAACCGTCGCTAATTTGATGGTGTGACCTGCGCGTGCGGCGTGCGGCTCGCGGCTCGCGGGGGGGTCTCTGGTCCGGGGTATCCGGGGCGTCCATGTCGTCGTCTGCACCCTCACCTCGCGCGGCCCGCACCGCACGGCCCCGCCCCGCCCCGCCCCCGGGGGCCTCTCTGCCGAGCCTACTCCCGCTCCCCGCCCCGAGGTGCCCGAGGCCGGTGAACGGCTTTTAATCAAGTTCCACCAGATTCGTCCGCCTGTAGCTGCGCCTCGGGGGCCGGCGGCGGCTGGAGGGTGGGAGGGCGGGAGGGCGGGAGGGCGGGAGGGCGGGAGGGAGGGAGGGAGGGGGGGAGGGTGGGAGGGCGGGAGGGCGGGAGGGAGGGAGGGTGCTGCGGGGCGCCCGCGCCTGCTCCGGGGGAGGAGGCCGGGGCGCGGCAGGGCGGCGCGGCAGGGCCTGCCGACGGGCTCGCCGCACGTCCTCCCTATTCGGGTGATAATTTCCGGAAAATTTTGCGGATGGCGTATACACACGTATACAGAGACGAGAGCTGCATGGAGGGGGCGCTGGACGACTGGGCGGTAAGGTTATAGGCAGCGAGAGCCGTGCTTATAGGCAGGGAGCGCAGGGAGGTGTCCAAGGATCATATGCGACCAGAAATTGCACGTCAACTTTTTAAAGTGAAATAAATGTTCTTTTTCTCAACCTCCTTGTTTTTACGTCCCCTTCATTATTCTACTGTTGTAGTCTGCTGCATCATGATGTTGACGCCGGAGAAGGGAAAGCAATGTTGATGGCCCATCGCTGTCATCGCGATGGCCACTCACTCACTCACGCTCTCTCTCCCTCGCTCTCTCTCTCGACCGTAAACGCGCTGTCTCACTCCCTCTCTCTCTCTCCCACACACGCACACGTGCGTACATCGTCGATAGGCGCTTGGTGGTAATCGGCACACAGACACTCTCACACACCCGTACGTGTGTGTGTGTGTGTGTGAGAGAGAGAGAGAGAGAGAGAGAGAGAGAGAGAGAGAGACACACACAATGGGGTGGCGGGCAAAAAATAAAAGCACCAGGCCCTGCCTGTAGTCCAGTCCAGCCCGGCGGACGGATGGCCGCGGCGGCACACGGCCGGCGGGGGTAGGTTCGAAAAGACAGACACGTGTCGCGTCTCTGTCGCTCCAGTGACGGGCTGTGTAGTGAGAGAGAGATGGAGAATATCAGAGAGAGAGAGAGAGAGAGAGAGAGAGAGAGGCTTATCGGCACGTAGCCGCACGGGCCGGGCAGGAGGCGCAGCCCATGTGATTGAAGTGGTGCAGTGAAGCGAGCGGCTCGGCGCGGCCCGCGGCCCCGCGGCCCCGGCTGGGCTCGGCGGCGGCGCGGGGCTCGACTCGGCTCGTCCCGAGGCCCCCGCCGAACCAGTTAGCCGGCCAAAAACAGAGACGGAGCTCGGCGCGCCGCCTGTCCGCCCGGCCCCGCCCCCTTTTCTTGCCATTTCTCTCGCACACGCCGAGGGGCTATTTTATTCAGGGGCTGCGGCGGATTTAAAAGTTTCGCCTCGCGGCCAGAAGCAGCAGTGCCACCGGCTCCTCGGCTGCGCACGTTTTAATTTTCCATCAGACCGCGCTCACGCGGCGCGTACTGTCAGCGCACTCAGTTATTATCAAATCATCTCGTCTTGGTTTTTTTTAGCGATTTAATCAATCGATTTCTGCTATGCCCTGCCAGGGGAATGCTTTTAAGGACTTTGAGGTGCAATCGCAGATCGAAACCAAAAAAAAAAAAAAAAACGAGAACCCTTCTACACTGCTTCTCTTAATGATTCGTTCAGTTTTCTGGGAATAGAGGAGTGGGGTGGGGGGAGGCAGCTTTCCGTCTCGGAAATCGCAAAACTTCCCGTTTAATTTTTATACGCCAACTTTAATTAATTTGCGTTTCTCCTGCTGCCCCGCCTTGCTCGGCGCGCGAAGAGTTCGGGCCGCGCTTCAGCGGAGCCGTTGATCGGGGTAAATCTGTTCGCGCGTTCGGCGGCGGGAGTTTGTTGTTCGGCGCTCTCTTTTCTTTCCGGAATGAAGTCTGAGGGGCTCCGGCGGAGTGTTGGACGGGGAGGCGCTGGTCCGCCGGTCCGCGGCCGAGCCGGGATACGGATAGTCGGGCGCCAGGAGGTGAGACGGCGGCGGCGGCGGCGGTGGCTCGGCTCTCCTCCGGGCTCACCGGGGCCCCGCGGCTGCACCAGGAGGCCCCCACCCCAACAGGGCTCCCCCTTCCGGTGTAAACTCCCTTTTCTGCCCCCGGATTGCTTTGTATGAATCTGGTCCCCGAGGAACGTCCCCACTCCCCCTCCGTCTCGGGGCGCGGCAGCTCCCTGTCGCACTCTTTTGCCGCGCACGACTCTCTATCGCGCGCGCTCTCTCTCTCTCTCTCTCTCTCTCTGGCGCAAAAACCCGAAAAAGCCGAAAGCGCGCGCGGATTCGAAACAACAAAAGAGCGCAAAAACTTCCTGGCCGGAAGGGTAGGAGGGACAAGGGGAAAGAGAGAAGAAAAAAAAACGAAAGAAAATAATAAGGGACAGCGGCGGAGCGCGCAGGCAAATTCTAAATTCCCCTTTGCATTATTTCTACTACGAAAAGTCCCAGCTCAGTCATACAAATCCCGGGGCGGGTGGAACAATGGCCCGCCCCGGACGGCAGCGGCGGGGAGGGAGGGGGGGGGGAGCTAATGTCCCCGTCAGCGTGTGAGCGCCGGCCGACCGCCCGCCGCCGCCGCCCCCTCCCCTATTGACAGCGGAGTAAAGCGCCGGATCATCCTGAGAGGGACGTGAAATAATTATGAAAACCCCGGCGACGACGGCGGCGGTGCCGCCGCTGCCGCATCGCCGCGCCAAACTTCCTCCGCCCGACGTCCTTAGCGTTAATTGATATGATTTGCCTGCTTTTACCCCCTTTTTAGCCCCGCCGCCGACGAGTTCCCCCGGGGGCCTGCGACGACGCGGGGAGGCCGCCGGCCGCGCGCCCCCCGGGGGACCGCGCGCCACCGACGCCGACCTCGCGGGCGGCGGCGGCCGTCCCGCTGTTTGCCTCGTCATCATCGGCGGCCTCGCGGGGGTCCTCCGCACCGGGAGGACCCCGGCAGGACCCGTCAGGACCCCGCCGACCGCCGGCCGGGCCGGTCCCCGGGGAGCACGAGGCGGGAGAAGCCCTGCGTCCTGGCAGTCCTGGCGGCCCCGGGTTATCTCTGGCCGTCAGGCTGCAGGGGCGGGTCCAGAGTCCAGGGGACGCCAGGAAGGAAGGGGGGAGTGTAATCCATCGCCCATTGCCCCCTCCAACCAACTCCTCCACACGTACACGAAAAAATTGCACTGTCCATTTTATTGAAAAGGGAAATTTCCCACTATCGGCAGGCCGTGAAAACGACGCGAGCGAGGAGAAGTTTTGATGGACGGTTTGGCGGCGGACTCCCTTAGCCGGCAGACAGTCGTGTCGTGTGGTTCGGACGGACAGGGTTGCCGGGCCGTGGGGCGGGACACGCGTGCTAGTCACCGGGGTTTAGCGTGTTTTAATGTCACATCCCCCCCCCCCCCCCTGGTGGTTTCAGCGGCGCCGCTTGCCTCCTTGCACTGCAGACGCTTATTCCGGTTGCCGCGCCGCTCCACGTCCGTCACTCCCCGGGAGGAGGTGGGGGGGGGGGGGGGGGCGCGGGCGGCAAAGGGAACGCGGAACGGTATTCTCGCGGTCAAATGGGGCTTGCCTGCTGTCGTGCGCGAACAAACACATGCGCAGGAAGCAGGGCGCTGATTAAAACACACACACACACACGTTCGAGAGACCCGGCCTCCAAAATGCTCCACAAAACATGTGTCTGCTGCTGTGCGGCGGGAAAAAATGAAAATCTCTCCCTTTCCTCCCCCCCGCTCTCCTCGCCGGTTAATGGAAAGGGCATTGTTTGAATGTGTAAAACGCTGCCGCGGCGCTGCTGCGTGAAAGTTCTGTCGTCCCTGTTGGGCCGACCGACCAATCCTCTGGGTGGTCAGGTGACCCACGTGCGACAGAGAGGGGCTACTGTTGTTGTTGTGGCAGCGGTGCAGGGGAGAGAGATGGAGGAGGGGGGGGAGGAGGGGGGGATGTGTTTGTAAACATACTGCTGCGAGCAGAAAATAACAATGCGGGTGCGGGATGGAGAGGGGAGGGAGAGTGGTGGGGGAAGCTTCGACTGCGGAGGGAAAGAAAAACAAAACGGAGGAGGAGGAGGGACATGAGGCCGCCCGCGCGTGTAAGACGCGTACTGTCATGTGTGTGTGTGTGCAGGAGAGAGAGAGAGAGAGAGAGAGAAGATCGTGTCGATACGAGATCTGACATGCGCGACGTTACGGCAGTATATGGAGCCCGCTAGCAACGCTTGTACTGAAAAAAAGTACCAAAAAAATACCTACAACGATTTTTTTTAAAAAATCTACATATATGTGTAAGAATACGGGATGTAAACTTATTGGTAGACGGTCGTGGAAGGGGACTCCATACACTTTCGGACGTATGTCAGACCTCGTATCGGCACGGGTGGCCGGCCCCCTCCTCTCGCGCGCTCTCTCTCTTTCTCTTTCTCTCTCTCTCTCTCTCTCTCTCTGGCACAGCTAATTGGTCCCCGGTCGCTGGCCGGCCCTCCGCACTCCGCAGGTGCCTCACATTACTGATAATCCCCCGGTATGGAAGAAACAATTAATATACCAAACTTGGCACGGTCGCGTTGGCAGCCGCGCCACGACTTGCTGGGATTAACGCAAGAGCAATAAACCTTGGCGCTCCTCTCCATCTCCCTCCCTCTCGCTCCATCCCACGCCCTGTCTGCATCCCTCTCACTCCCACAAACACACACACACGTACAGAAGCCCCCGGCCTCCTCCCCGAGGGAAATCCCCTTAGCTGGTCATCCCATTTCTTGCGATGCAGCCCCGGATCGGATACTCCAGCCCCCCGCACCGCCGGACTCCAGGTCCGAGAAGGAAAGAAACCGGCTCTAATCAATGACCTGAATGAAGGCGGTGATTGCCGCGCCGCGTGCAGTCGGGGATAGGGAAGCGAACGATTACGAAAAATGAACTAAATTGGCGCATTTGTTTCTTTCAGCCCGAGCATAACAGGTGTCTGAAAACTGGGCGGCAGTGTAGCCGCTGCAAGAGCGACATCAGCTCGGAGACCCGGAGACCCGGAGGGCGGCTTAAGGCGCAGGGGCTCGGCTCCGGCCGTACTCCGGGGGGGCCCGGAGCCGCGGCGTGGCGCGGCGTGGCCGGCTTGAGGACGCCTGTAAATTTGAAGGACTTTGTCCCCCCCGCTGCTATCACTCAGGGTCCTCCTCGTCGCGTGGCGCCCTCCTCCGACACCCTCAGCCCTCTCTCTCTCTCTCTCTCTCTCTCTCTCTCTCTCTCTCTCTCTCTCTCTCTCTCTCTCGCTGTCTCTCTCTCTCTGTCTCTCTCTCTCCCAGAGGGCGCGCGGTGCCACAAACATCTTCCTTCCTTGTCTTGCGCAGTCCGCACTCGGCGCGGGAGGCCGTACGAGTGAGGTTATGATGACCCCGCAGGATTAGGAGGCCACCGGGTCCGCGAACACGACGCAGGCTGGGGGGGGGGGGGGGGGAGGGTCACCCCCGCAGCCGCAGCCCGCAGCGCTTAAAGCTCGTGGGACAGATTGGGTCTCCGGTCGTTGGGTCTGCCCGGACCCGGACCCGGACCCGGACCGGCGGCCTGCCTGTCCCGGATGCCACCAGGCTCACCGCCCGGCCGCCGGGGGCGGACCAGATGAGGCCCCTCACGTGAAATAATGACTGCGTACACGCGTGCCCCGCCCGTGCATGCCGTACAGCATCGCCATAAAAGATGACACACACACGCAACGAGCTTAAAAACACCTGACATATTTTATTATTTTTTGTATGATTTACTGACTGACCAGTATCCCCTCCCTTAACATTAAAAAAAAATTGGGAAAACTAAGGGTGCGGCAAAACAGTGGACAGTCGCGGACGACGCGGGGGAAAAAAACCCGCAGCGTTCTGTGAGATGTTCCGCGTCGCCCCATGATATCTACTCTCTTATCGTTCCTAGTCTGACTTGGCCCCGTCTCACTCCCCCCTCCCCCTCTATCCTCGGTTTCCTTTTCTACCCCCCGCGGTTCCAAACTAACTTTCGCCCATCCCAGATTACTTCCCGCGTCGAACGCCCCGTCGGTCGGCGGGCAGGGGCCCGGCAGGGGCCCGGCAGGGGGGCCGAGCCGGGCTGCGGGCTAGCGGGGGCTAGCGGGGCTAGATTATTTATTCCAGCGGGTTGATTACCGAAGATGAACGGCGCAAGTTCCGGGCAGCGCCGCCGCGCCGCCGACCCGAAGAAGTCCATAAAATTACTAACCAACAACTAACTCTGTAGTTGTTCCGTCCGCTCAGAGGGCGGGGCAGCAGCAGCAGCAGCAGCAGGGTAGTCCTTTCACCCGAAGGACCCGCCCCCCGCGCCGTATGAAATACGACTCGGCCCGCACCGCGCCGGTGATTCCGAACGGCGCGCTTAATTCGCTGTCTCTGTCAGACTCATAGGGGGCGAGTGTGTGTGAGGGAGAGAGAGAGAGAGAGAGAGAGAGAGAGAGAGAGAGAGAGAGAGAGATATGGAGAGGCTGAGAGGGAGAGAGAGAGGTCCGAGAAGACAAGACGGCGGCACTGCACGGCGGCGGCGGGGCCCGTAGCGGCGGGCGCCTGGGAGGTAGGCACCGCGGGCACAGCGCTGCGCTGCCGCTGCCTACCCCGCAGGCCGCAGGCGCTCCCGCCGCCGCTCCGCCGCCGCCGCCACTGCCTTATCACTCGTCCGCTACGCGTCACGCTATGATAATCATCCCGGATACGCCTCTATAATTTTTAATCAGAGCACCCGCGGCCCGCGGCTCCGCGGGGGGTCCTGCGGGGGGTCCGGTGGGGCGCTGCTGCTGGGGATCGTAACGCACGCGTAATCCCAAGATCCCAGCGCCCCCCGCGAAGCCGTCGTCTGTCACAGTGTCACAGCGCTCTGTCTTTCTCTCTTTCTCTAAAACTCGTTTTCATAAAACAAAATTCGTGTCGTATTTTTTTCTTCAATGTTTCTCTCTGTCATAAACATGACGTTTATTTGAACATAGTATAAGACTGGCAGAGGTGCGTTGCTGATTGGAACGAGCGAGATAGCGGCGAGAAGAGAGAGAGAAAGACAGAGAGAGAGAGAAAGAGAGGTAGGTTAGCCGCGGACCCATCTCATCCGCGGCCCGCCGCCGCCGCGGGGTGAGCTGTTCGCTATATATTTCCCGGGCAGACTGCTCGGCGCCGCCGCCGCCGCCGCCGCCGCCGCCGCCGCCATGACCCAGACGTGCTGCTGCAGGCCGCCAGGGTCTCGGACCGACCCGGACCCGCCGTCCTGCCCGACCAGGTCGGCGGCGGCGGCGTGCAGAGCCGGGCAGATCCAGGCAGCCCGCCCCGAGGAAAATTATTAAAACTCAATTTAGATGTCTGCCACCGCGCTATGGTGGTGTGTCTTCCACGCGCGAAGCATATTACGCTGGTCGGACACCATAATGAGTCCTCTCTCTCTCTCTCTCTCTCTCTCTCGCACCGCATGCACGTCACTCCGTATTGCGCGCAATTGCAATACGGTGGATAATAATAATAATAATAAAAGACTACTGCTTTGTATTTATTCGGTTCGGAACTTAATAAAGCGGCTCGCGGAGCAGCAGGGTGGCAGGACGGGCAGTGCGGGGCGGCGGGAGGGTCTGCGAGGAGGCCGGGCTGCAGCGTGAGTTAAGTCGTACGACGCGGTAGCTGCACGGCGATGGTGGCGCCCCCCGGCGGCGCGCTGCTGCACTCGCCGCTACACCACCACCGGCGGCCGAGATAAATAATAATGCTGATTACTCCGACGGAACTTTGATAATAAGGAGCCCCCAGTAAGCCACAACACACAGAGCCCTGTGGCTGGGGGGGATAGGGAGGGACCCCTCTGCTGCCCGGGCCGGCCGCTGCTGGTGCGTGTCCACGAATAACCTAACGCTCGGGTGGGAGCTGCTGCGGTGACGATCTTGGGGAAATTGATGGATGCCTATCCCCCCCCCCCTCCCCATACACACGCCGCCTTGCGTACACACACACAGCGTAAATGATGGTTAATTTTTTTTAATTCGAAACATATTTTTATTTGTTATTTCTTTTTTAAGAGACAGTCATGAAACTAAGGCTTTAGCAAGAAGATTATTTTGCATCATCAGGGCTGGTCGGAGAACTGAGAGATGTAAGGGGTAATAGTGGGGGTTACAGCACTGCACTCTGCCCCCCCCCCCCCCCCCCCCAGGGCCGCAGGGCCGCAGGCCGACGCACCACCGCCGCCACCACCCGCAAAGTCAGGTTCATGAAACAGGCTACGACCGTAAAGCGGCGCCCCCTTGATCCCGACTCAGCCCCCCCCCCCCCTCTGTCTATCCCATGAGAGAGGAGAGAGAGAGAGAGAGAGAGAGAGAGAGAGAGAGAGAGAGAGAGACTTGCCGTGCTCCTCCATATCAGATTTTAGATAAATTTTATGCCCCGGTTGTAAAACGGCACGGCCCGCGTCGTGGCACGGCGGAGCGGCGGCGTGCGTAGCGTAGCGTGGTTTGGGGCCCCGGTGACGCTTTGCCACCAGGGGGATGGATGTCCCTCCAGCCAGAGGTCTGCTTCTCTGCATGTGTGTGTGTGTGTGTGCGTGTGATCGTTCGTATGTACGCGCCCCGCCCCAAAAAATAAACGTTGAGTGGTGCACATAAAAAAAATCAATCTACAGTACACAGTGCCAGTCACAGTAGCAGCAAGGCGGTCTGTGCGTGCGCGTGTGTGTGCGTGCGCGTGTGTGTGAACTGTTATATTTTTCGTCCTTGACCCGTTTCTTTTATTTCTACTGTCGATAAGCAAAACAGTCTTATTCCCTTACAGGTGGTGTGCGCCAGCCAGCAAAGAAGAAAAAAAAGGAAAGGTCGAGTCAAAAGTTATCCGTGTATTCTCGAAATAAAAGAGAGGCGTGTTTTTTTCCCCTGCGATATGTTTGGGCCCGGTCGGGCGTCATTAATCTACCCTTCCCCTTTTTTTTTCTCCTGCTCGGACTCCGTCCAGTAAACAATCGAATCTGAATCCGCCTCCAGGCGGTGCGAGCGGCGGCCCGGACGAATCGCAGTAAGCCGCTGCATGTATCATATCCTGGTATGAGAAAATTCCATCGCGGTGCGGGGCAGCGGGGCGGCGGCAAATCGCAAAGAAATCAAATCCCTCTCTCTCTCTCTCTCACTTTTTTACTTTTTTTAAGAGAGAGAGAGAGAGAGAGAGAGAGAGAGAGAGAATGTAGAGGGAAAGGCGCGAGAGTCGGAGTGTACAAAGCGGTCCCACATAATGAGAATGAATATTCAAAGCTTATGAATAAAGCATTTCAGTGACAAGTGGTCCGGCCATTGTTAGCTCAGGGCAAGAAAGCTTTTAGGGCCGCGGGCTGGACGGACGCGTGGGTCCGCCGTGATCCGCGGCCGCAGGTCCGCGCCCGACGTCCTCATCAGGTTCTCACGGAGGTCCTCACGGAACGTCCTTGATGGACGCGCACCCCCCCCCCCCCCCCCTCCGAGCTGCGCGTGAGCAAAAGTAGATATTTACAGAGTAACAGCGAAGTGCACGTAATGAGCCAAGCAGGTAAGTCTTATTTTCTTAACCAGAAATTGCTGACTCGCCGAGGCGGAACAGTACTGCACCGGCACTGAATTTAAAATAATTAAATGAAATAAAAATAATTTGTGAGCGCCGCGCTGGGCCCGTTTAGAACGGCATTAGCCGCGGCATCTGCGCGCTGCCTCGTGCCTTGCTTCTGCTTATCCGCAGTCTCACACCTCAGACACATAAGTCCTGCGGCCTGCGGGCCGGGAGGCGGGCGGGTCTGCGGCGCTGATCCTCTTACCCCTAAAACCAAAACCGACTCCCCCGCCGTGCTGCCGGGCGCGTGGGCCTGGCTTACCTGTCAGCTCAGCACGACACCCGGGCGCGTGGCGGGCGCGTGGCGGGCGCGTGGCAGGCGCGTGGCTGCAGCCGCGGCGACCAGCGCCACTACCCCCGCACCGCAAGCGCTCCCCCTCACCCCGGTCTGTGTAGCAGGGCACCCCGCCCGACTCGGCTCGTGCCAACCCTTTTGCTATGCACATATCCCACCTCAGCATCTCCTCTCGAACAAATACTCTCTTTAAGTGGGAATTTTTTTTTTCGGAAAATAATAGTTACGTTCTCATACTGAGTCGGACAATTTGAGAAAAAAAAATGGGATGGCTAATGCGAAGGAGGTCTCTGCCTCTCTCTCTCTCTCTCCCTCCCTCCACCTCCTCTCTCTCTCTCTCTCTCTCTCTCTCTCTCTCTCTCTCTCTCCCTCTCTGTCCACCCCGCAGACCGCATTACCATGCGGAACGCATTAGGCCGCATTTATTTCGATAATCCCTGTTTACGCAGCGCCCCTTGAGCTTACCGCCCTTAAGACGCCCGCAGCAGCAGCGGCGGCAGACACTTAACTCACTTACTTCTTACGTTAACGGCTTCGATCGCTTTCCAATAGCACTGCCGCGCACTGCCGCCACTCTTTTTGTGTATTCTCTTTTTATTCCCCCACGCTGCAATCTGCCGCACCGGGAGGAGAAGGAGGAGAAGGAGGAGGAGGAGGAGGAGGAGGAGGAGGGACTCCTGTGTGAGGGAAGGCACAGCCGCCGCTGCCGCCGATCCCGCTAGGCGAGTCCTTGTTAAGCACCCGATGAAGTATGTTCCAAAGTTTCTGGCGCAGCGCGGCCGGCCAGTCGTTATATCCAGAAAAGTGCACTCTGTTTTTTTTTCTTTGGCGCGATCAGCATGGTGGAGGAGGGAGGGGAGGGAGGGCGGGGAGAAAAAGAAAAGGTTGTGGGCTCCGGTAAAAATTCTGGTCCAAACGAAGCGGTCGGCTTTTGTGAGGGTTAATGTTCACCGGTGCGTTGTGTACGCCGCTGGTGCGGGCCGAGGCCCGCGGCGCGGCGGCAGAGAGCGATCGGACGAAATTTAATGATTGATCAGGGAGAGAGAAGTTGCCCAAAAGGGAGGTGGGAGGGCGCGGAGCGGCGTGCAAGTCTTTTGAAGTGCACTCCGCCGTGAATGCACCTGGTGCTGCGCTACCCTCATCACAATAATTTCCTGATATTTTTTTTTCTTTTCTTAACGACGAGGGGTAAAAAGCCCTGTTTGAACGTGTGTGTATGTGTGTGTGTGTGTGTGTGTGTGTGTGCAGGAAGGGAGAGGTACGAGGGTAGAACAGGAGCGGAGGAACGCGCGCTCGTTCGGGATTGGCGTCGGCGGCTTGAGGTACATAGGTGGAGACCGGGGGCGCAGCAGCGGCGGCAGCGGCGTGTTGGCTCCATGCAAACAGCACGGCGGCGCGGCGGCGTGCACAGAGAGGAAGTGGTCGGGCAGGGGGGAGCGGCGGCGTCCGCCCCGCAGAGATCTGTCTGTAACACGTGCTCTGCTCCCAGCACGATACCGACAGTCCACTCGGAACCGTCAGTGTGAACTGACGTCCCCCGAGGCCCGGCCGACCGAAAGCGTCGACGGTCCACATGGCTGGACACCGCAGCGAGGTCGCCTTTCAAACCGATCGGCCAACGCTTCGCCCGGCCCCGAGGTTCGCGGGCGTCGCCGAAGCGTCGTCGCCAGGCGAGTCAGACGCCGGAGCCGCCGGGAGGTCGTGCTGGCGCCGGACGGAGCACCCCGCGAGAGCGAACGGCCCGCCGCTGACCGGCAGCGCCATCTCCCGGGCCTCTGTAGTACTTCCCCCCACCCTCCCCCTCCCTCCCCCCTCGGCCCCTGGGAGGTAGGCGCGGACAGAGCCCGCCACACAGCCGCGTGTTGGGGGTTGCCTGCCTGCCGGCGGCGCGCCGTTTGCCGCCGGCTCTCGGGCAGCCGCCGCCCGCTCGCGCCGCGCGTTTCCGACGCGCTCCGGCCTAGTGCGAGGAGACCGCGCGCTCACTGGCGAAGGGCGCGCGCCGCGTTTCACGTCGGCCAGCGGCGTGAGCGGAAGTGGTTCTGTTTCAATATTTAATGCCGGCTCCCGAGGCCATGTAAAATGGAAAGTAATCGGCAGTTGCGTTGATCTAACGCGCCGACATCTCTCTCTCTCGGCGGCGCCGCGGCGCCGTGGTTAGGCCCTTCCCAACCCACCGAGAGCCATTTCTTTGGACCCGCATTAATGCACGATTGTAAGGGGTAAAATTTGAATTAATTTCGAGCTCCTGTGGCGTTTACCGATGGACACCACATTGCATCTTTGCGCTCGACGTAGGCCAGCCTCTGCGACACGTACGAGACGAACAGCGGCTACAGACAGCGCCCCTCCCCGCCGCCCCGCCGGGCCGGAGTGCAGATTTTTTCCCTTTTCACTGCAGACTGGCTCCGTCTCGGGGATCTTCTCCTTCCTGGAATATACATATATATATTTCCCCCTTTTTTACGTCTCCCTTCTCCTCTCGCCTTATTCGCAGAGTGTTTCCTGACACACACACACACAGATGCCAGAGCCCCCGCACCGTGTGCACATGCACACACACACACACGTCGGCATTGATACAGAGGTGAAAAGTTTGACGGTCGTGTGTGTGGATAGGGGAGGGGGGATTGGGTTGGGTTGGGAGGCACGGCGGCGTCGCGTACAGGAAGGAGGCAAAGGGAAGGTAGTGTTTTCTCAGTCGGTTGTAACGCCGTCCTTGTCTTCCGGAGCCCCCGGAGCACACATACACACACACACACACGCACATAAGGGCGGTTCGGCGGTGCGCTCCCCCCCGGCTGCTGTCCGTGTGGTGGCCAGGGGACGGCCGACGGCGGCCTCCGGGGGACGCCGAGGACGCCGTCAAGGAGGATAACCACCGGATCACAGTGCCAAACGACACGGCTCGGAGCAGGAAATTACAGCGCGAATGCATTCGCTTATTTTATTTCAGAAGGTGAGCGATATTTTCTTGTCTCCTCCCACATTTTCGGACAGGGTGGTGTGCTATCCGGTATCTGTCCGCCCCCATTCGGTCCGTCGCAGCCTCACGCACCAGCGGACAGCCGCGGCGGCATCTCCGGGGACGGCAAGAGATCTCCCCCTCCCCCCCCCCCCCCCGCACCACTTCCTCCCAGCAGAGACCCTGATGCCCTCGGCCCTGGCCGGCCCCCAAGGAAAGCTTGAGTCAAGATTCACTTAAAGGTCGTGTAACAGGCAGCAATGGTGCTGCGGGGGTGGTCCGGGGTGAGAGGGGGAGGGGAGGGGGAGAGGGGGAGGGGGGGGGGTGACGGCCGTCCGTCCCGTAACCGAGGAGGAGGCGCCCCCGCCGCCCCCGCCGCCCCCGGACGCGCGGGGGTGTTCCCGAGAAGGGCGGCGGCGGCGGTGGTGGTGGTCCTGACGAAGCCCGAGGAGCAAACACACCCTCAAAGTGCAATTCAAGTACAAATAAATACAGCTGCGGCCCGGCGGCCCGGCGGAGGAGGAAGGTGCGTGACTCCCCCACGGCCACGGTCCGAATACCCACCGAAGCAGTCTGTCCCTCTCTTCGCATGTCTCTCTCTCTCTCTCTCTCTCTCTCTCTCTCTCTCTCTCTCTCTCTCTCTCTCTCTCTCTCTCTCTCTCTCTCACCCCGGAAGCGGTGGCAGCAGCGGCAGCAGCGTCGTTTCCGTCCATACGACAAACTCGGCCCCGCCTCGCGGCTCGCGGCCTTGGGCTGCTGCTGGGGCCCTTGTATATACATCCCCCCACTCGCTACCCGCGCCTCACCACAGGGGGGAAAGAGAAATGGAAAGTTGAAGTGCGGGGCCTCCGAGAGAGGAGAGGAAGAGAGGGAGAGGAATAAAAGAGGGACGACACATTGTGTCCGTGTGTGTGTGTTTGTGTGTGTGTGCAGAGGGAGGAGCAGAGATAGTTTAAGTGCACGAAAAAGCATTCGTGACCATTTCGGGAATGTGGTGGTCGCGGGCGGGTCCTGCAGTGCGGCGCTGCCACGGACCCGCACAATGCCGACTCCGCGATGAGCAGACGACGATGACTGCCGAGGAGCCCGGCGGCCTCTCCGCGCCGTCCATCTGTTAAACTTATTGCCCCCCTTTTCGATTTATGGCATCGCCGTAAATAAATCTTTATTGATTCGGCCGTGTGCCGCGCGCCATGCCGGTGCCGCGACCCGCGCCGCTGCCTCTCTTTACGCCCCATCTTTTACGCCCCCCCTTCCCCTCGGTGATCCATATAGGTGTGCGAGTGGTCCCGCAACTTTCCTGATGAGGCAAAACTTTCTTATTCCTTTTCTTCTTTTTCTCCTGTTTCCCCCCCCCCCCCTTCCTTATTCTGTGAGAGCGCCCGCCGCGGGTGTGTGCCGCCCGGGGTTTTCTTGTGGGTGCCGTGTGGTGGTACGGCAGCTTTTTTTTTTTTTTTGGGGGGGGGGGGGGTTTTTAGTACTCTACAGGGGAGAGACCCCCCCACCACCACCACCACCACCACCACGCCGCCATCAAAGTCCCCGATCATTTCCCCTTGAATAAACTTTCGAATGGCAGCACGCCTCAGTTACTCGTAAAAAAATAAATAAGTTTTTAATGGGCGAGCCGTCTGCGTGCTGCTGTGTGGGAAGAGCACGTGTCAGCAAGAGGTGAGTTGAGGTTGAGGGGGGTGGGGGGGGGGGGGGGGGGCGAGTGGGGTGCAGTGCAAGGCGTGGCCAGGCGTGCCGTCCTCACCGCAAAGTCCCGGCCAAAGTCGTCCCCCCTGAATTAGTGTCGGCACGCACCGCGGCCTCTCTCTCCTCTCTCTCTCTCTCTCTCTCTCTCTCTCTCTCTCTCTCTCTCTCTCACTCTCTCTCTCTCCTCGGAACTCGTAACCTAAAATGCGTGACTCACCGCGGTCAACAACCAGGCCTTTGCCGCGCGCGCACGTCTAGGACTACTTCTTCCCGTTTTCGGCTTTTTCGTGTTCACCGCGGTGCATCACGACACGGTAGGCGGCGCGGTGCAGGCGGAGGTGGGGTTGGAGGGGCGGAGGCGGCATGTAGGGCACAGGTGCGGTCAGCCACAGCTCTGGTTAAAACCATAACATTTTTATACATCTTCCAAACATTTTCCAATTTTTAATTTAAAAAAATTGTGATTTTTTTAAATCGTATTTTAGCTCAGCTCAGATTCGTCCCATGTCATACTAAAACTCCCCCCCCCCCTTCCTCCTCAAAAAAAAAAAAAACTCAGGAACTACAGCTGGAATTTGGTTTTGTATCGAAGGTTATCGCAAATACTTTTAACTGGCAAATAGTTGGCGTCGTGGAGGTCCGTGAGGCCGACGACACCCCCACTGACGGTCGTCTGTCGGCGCCGACCCCCCGCGGGGCCCCGCAGGGCCGGCCGTGCTTACGTGATCAAACAGACCTCGGCTTCGCGGCTTATTTACCTTGAGGCCGTTTGGGGAGGGGGGGCACAGCTGACTCGGCACCCATCCCCCACCCCTTCCGAAGCCGATGCCTTTCTCTATCTCTCTCTATCTGTCTCTATCCCGCTCTCATACAGAAATTGGCGCAGCGAGAGAGAGAGAAAGGGGGAAGGGCAATCAGCAGGAACCGTAAACCGTATCCGGCAGGGCTTGCGCCGAAAGTTTCTGATTGCGAGCGGAAAGCTTCGGTTGGGCCCACCCCGAATGAAGATGATGCCTTTCCAATCGCAAGCGATACGCGTATATGCAAGCCCCCCCCCCCCCCCCCCCACAACGGCACACAGCAGCAAGCGGCACTCTCTTTGTGTTCGATATGATGGCTTCATTGGAAATTGTAAGCAGGATCCGTGCGCCCGTCCGCCCGGCCCGCCGCCGCCGCCGCCGCAGTCCCATCCATTTTGCCATACATTAAACATTGGCCGAGCCGGGAATATCCAACGGCAGCGCGCGTCTAAGACAATACCTCGTCCGCAAAGACGAAGCCGGCTACTGCTGCTGTGGGGTCACCTCGTCTCGCCTGTGTTTGCCGGCGCGGCAGAGAGAGAGAGGGGGGACAGACAGAGAGAGAGAGAGGCAGATAGGAGCAGGACGGAGCGGATTAGAATAGAGTTTCCCAATGAAGCTGTCCGGCAGGGAACGCAGGACACACCTTCGAGGGAGCGGAGTACGAGAAACCGCACGGCGCACACAGCGGACAAACAACCCCTTTCTCGATGTGTTTCTTTGTTTTTTTTTTTTTTGTCGGCCGAGGAAGGGGGCGTGGCCGCCGGGTCTGCCAACGACAGGCGGCCGCGAGAGGCCAGAGGGGAGGCGCCGGGAGGCGCCAGGCCAGGGGGGGGGGCCGGCGGCTAGAGGCGCCACCAGGCGGCGCGGCGCCTAATTGAAGACGGAAGACTGCAGGCAAATTCGTCCTAATTGAAATTACCCTCGCACTCTCTCGCTCTCTTTCTCCGTCTCGCTCTCTCTTCCTATCTCGTTCTCTTTCTCCGTCTCTCCATCTCTCTCTCTCTCGTGACCCTTTCGGCCGCTCCGCCGCGCTGAAAGAGTGAGACGCGGAGGGGTTCGCCGCGCGCAGAGAGCTTCCACAGTCGGCACGCGGCCTCGGCGTCGCCGCCTCCTTTGAAGACTTTGGCCACGGCCAAATGGTGCGAGTCAAGCGAGGCAGCGGCGGCGGCGGAAGCGGAACGGCGGCACGACGGGCGCCCCTTGTCGAGCAGCGTGAAATGTAATTGCCGGTATTTATCCACCTTCCACCTCCTTTTCCCGCCCCGCCCTCCTGTGCCGCGGCCTCCCGGGGCCTGCTTAAGGCTCGTCCACAATTTTAACGTAACGCTTCCCCCCCCCCTCTCTCTCTCTCCCTCACACACTATTCCATAAGGCGCGACAGAGACGCAGCTACACGGCGGCCTCCTCCTCCTCCTCAGAGAGGCTCGCGCTACTTTTATGTTTGATCGTGATGAGGGCGGCGGCGGGCGCGCCGTTTCGCCGTTTACATTTTACGGGCGACGGAGGAGGACAAGTCGGCAGTAAAGGCGGACGGCGGCGGCGGCGGACGGCGGCCAGGACGGCGTCGACGACATCCGTTTTCATTAGTCAGGTGCCGAGGCCCCCGCCTGCCGCTACAAGTGTCCCCCCGCACTTGCCACCATTTCTTCGTCACGAACGGTATCCATGTACGCATTTCATGATATGGCATTCTGCGGCGCTTACGGCCGGCTGCGGCGTGGTGGTGCGGGGCAGGGGATGCCGTACGAGTGTCTGACGTGCACGTCGACGAGGGTGCGGCCGGCAGGCGGGGGTATCGGGCGGACACCGAAGACGACATCCTGGCCGCCGCCCACTCCGCCTTAAGACACTCTTACGTAACCTGATGGGGCTGTCGGATTTACCGTTAGCTCGGCCCGCTCGAGCGAGGAGGGTAAAACATTACCAGTGATTGATTCATCTTGCCTGGTTGGCAACAGTCACCGCGCCGAGAAAAAAATTTCATTCAATTTTTAGGATGAAAGAAAATTGTCGGGTGGGGGAGGGGGCGGCGGCATCTCCCCCTCCCCTATTCCCCCCCCCCACTTATTCGCCCTTCTGTCCCCTTCATTTCAGTGAGTCGTGTAATTTGCGCCGATCCGCATACAGCTGCACGTCCGCCTTCTCCACAAGCCTGCAGAGAATATAAAATACTTCTAAAAAACAATAAAAAAAATTAAAAAATGAATGAAACGAGAGCTGCTGCTGGGACAGAATCTTCACGTCGCGTCCCCCCCTCCCTCCCTCTCAACTTGAAATCGCGCGCCAAAGACGAGCCCAGGAGAAGTGCAATATGACGACAACACCACCACCACTGCTATTGGCCGTGCCGCTTCACCACACGCCACGCGTGACTCTGTGTGCGTGTGCGTGTGCGTGTGTGTGCGTGTGTGTGTTATATACGTCGCCTCTTCCCCCTCCCCGGAAGCAATAATACAGGCTGGTGTGAGCGGGGCTGAAGGGCAGACGACGGCGGACGCGTCCCCCCTCCCCCCTCCCCTTCCCTTATCCTCTTCCTATCCCCCCGCTTTTTCCGGAAGATTAATATTTGCAGGGTACAAACGGCGGCGGCGGCCGCTGTAGCCTCCGGGATTAAAGGTGCACGTCAATATTAATGTTTAAGCTTCGGCTGCCGCCGCCGCCGCTGCTGCTGCTGCTGAGAAATCAACACAACCTGCTTGCTGTCTTCCGGCCGGATTCGGCGCAGAGAGGTAGGGTGGGGGAGGAAATGAAAAAAAAAAGAAAGAAAGAAAGAGAATTTTGAAAATCGTTCCGCGCCGTTCTGTACATGCCGCAAGACTGCAGAAGTGAGTGAGCGTGGAGAGTGTGAGGGAGAGAGAGAGAGAGGAGAGACCTGTGAATAAAATAGCCGGTTTGAGCGACGCCCCACATGCCCCCCCCGGCGGCGGCTGCCCGGCTCCACTCCAGGCGAGCGCTGTATTCAAATCCGCACGCTCCGCGATTTAATCGGTAATGGCCTGGACAATCGGGGTCGCGCCGGCCGAGCCGAGCCGACAGACCAATATCCGTATCCGTATCCCGGGGCGGCGCGGGGGCGGCGCGGGGGCGGCGCGGGGGCAGCGCGAATCTGCCGACGGTGCAGCCTCCAGGGTGGGGGGGGGGGGGCATCTTGGCAGTGCGGGGGCGGCGCGCGGGGGCAGGCCGCACTGCGTTCCCTCCGCCTCCCTGCAGTGGCCGGCGGCGGCGGCGGCGGCGGCGGCGGCGGCGGCAAGCGGGGGGTGCGGGGCTGGGGGTCGGTCGGCAGGCCCGCGTCGTGGCCACCCAATGATTCCGATGGCAGTTTTTCTTGTTCTTTCAGCATCCGAGGGGAGAGAGCCGACCGAGGCAGAGTTCCGTGGAAGAGAGAAAGAGAGAGAGAGATAGAGAGAGAGAGTGTGTGATAGGGGAGGGAGTTCTGCGTCGTTTACTTTATGACTGCTAAACCAGCACAAGAGCTGGACAGGGCGGGGCTGCGACGACGGCGGCGCACGACATCATGCTGACCAGCCCAAGGAAGTGAGGGTCACCCGCGCGTGTTTGCTCCGAAACTTTTTCAGATTTATCTCCGCACCGGTACAGCGAAATCTTTAGGAAACCCGATCTCAGCTTGCCATATCACCTTTCAGTATTTTCCGTTTTTCCCTCGATTAGTTAGTTACACAGAGTCAGTTACGCCCCCTGCTGAGTACCGCTGGCTGGACTCTGGTCCACTCAGGGCCACACGGAAGGCCGGTCGACCCTCCGGGATCGGGCATAGCCCCCGGCAAGTCAGTGGGAATCAGACCACTGCACCACCCGTGGGGTCGGAAAGGCTTTATTTCCTGGCACAACCCCTCCCGTCCCCACGGTGGACAACGAAACCGCCCAGACATATGATGGTCCGGGCAGACGAGATCAGCCGCGCGCAAAGCGAGCAGCAGTTGCACGGTGGCGCCATCTCGCGGCGCCGGGTCGCAACATCCAGGAGGTTTGGTGTCGAGGTAGTCGTGTAAGGCCGACGGATACGCGCGGCGCGAGAAGTGGGCTCACAATTCGACGGTGGCGCCATCGGCGGCGGCCCACCTAACTACGTCAGCAGAGTTGCAGTTGCACCGCTGGCCGCCGCCATGCATGATGGCGCCACCGTCGAATTGTGAGCCCACTTCTCGCGCCGCGCGTATCCGTCGGCCTTACACGACTACCTCGACACCAAACCTCCTGGATGTTGCGGCCCGGCGCCGCGAGATGGCGCCGCCGTGCAACTGCTGCTCGCTTTGCGCGCGGCTGATCTCGTCTGCCCGGACCATGATATGTCTGAGCGGTTTCGTTGTCCACTGTGGGGACGGGAGGGGTTGTGCCAGGTAATAAAGCCTGTTCGACACCGTGAGCGGCCTCCTGGGGCGGCTCCCACTGACTTGGAGGGGGCTATGTCCGATCGTGAAGGGGCCGGCCAGCCTGCTTTGACCGTTCTGCATGCAGATAGAGCCGAGCGGTACTAAGCGGGGCAAACATAAGTTCTTAAAACTAACAGGGGGAAATCCTTATTGGACGGGTGAGATTTCTGTAGTCCTGTACTAGCGTCCCGGCATTTTTAACGTTTGAGATTTTTTTAAAATGCCTTCTAATTTGGCGTCCTCTTAGTTGCCGATGCATGACTCAACTACACAGATTCTTAGGCTTCCCCACAATCCTCGTGTCCCCGTATCCTCGTTACGCCAAATAAGAAGGCATTTTAAAAAATCTCAAACGTTATAAATGCCAGGACGCTAGTACAGGACCACAGAAATCTCACCCGTCTAATTAGGATTCCTTTGGATTCCCCCCCCCCCCCCCAATTACTTTTCAAAACATCGATTTGCCCCGCTCAGTACCGCTCGGCTCTGACTACCGAACTCAGGGCAATATGGAGAGGCTGGTCGGCCCTTCACGATCGGGCATAACCCCCGGCAAGTCAGTGGGAATCAAACCACTGCACCGACCGAGGGGCCCGAAAGGTTTTATTCCCTGGCACAACCCCTCCCGTCCCCACAGCGGACAACGAAACCGCCCAGACATATGATGGTCCGGTCAGACGACATCAGCAGCGCGCAAAGCGAGCAGCAGTTTGCACGGTGGCGCTATCTGGCGGCGCCGGGTCGCAACGTGCGAGAGGTTTGGTGCCGAGGTAGTCGTGTAAGACCAACAGAAACGCGCGGCGCGAGAAGTGGGCTCACAATTCGACGGTGGCGCCATCGGCGGCGGCCCCTCTAACTACGTCAGCAGAGTTGCAGTTGCACCGCTGGCCGCCGCCGTGCATGATGGCGCCATCGTCGAATTGTGAGCCGACTTCTCGCGCCGCGCGTATCCGTCGGCCTTACACGACTACCTCGACACCAAACCTCTCGCACGTTGCGCCCCGGCGCCGCCAGATGGCGCCACCGTGCAAACTGCTGCTCGCTTTGCGCGCTGCTGATCTCGTCTGCCCGGACCATGATATGTCTGGGCGGTTTCGTTGTCCACTGTGGGGACGGGAGGGGTTGTGCCAGGGAATAAAGCCTTTCCGACCCCTCGGTCGGTGCAGTGGTCTGATTCCCACTGACTTGCCGGGGGCTATGTCCGATCCCGGAGGGTTGACTGGCCTATCAAGTTGCCCTGAGTGATGCAGAGCCCAGCCAGCGGTATTCAGCAGGGGGCGTAACTGTCTCTATAACTAACTAATCGAGGGAAAAAATCCCAATAAGACGGGTGTGATTTTTGAAGTCCTGCACTAGCATCCCGGCATTTTTGACGTTTGAGATTTTTAAAAAAGTTCCTGCTAATCTGACGTCATCTTAGTAAAATTGCGGATGCGTGCATGCACGCCCGTGCGCGACAGAGCCTGTGTAGTTAAGCCGGGCAGGACGGGAGGGGTTGCGCCGGACAATTAATTTCGCCCGATTCCACCCCTTTGAAATTTATGATGGACGAAAGAACGTTTCTTTCCCCTCGTCACCGAGACTTGTCCACTCTATGTGCGCGGTCAGAAAGACAGACTGATGCCTGCTATCACACCGTCGACACGGTGTTTAAATAATTTGCCTGACCATCGAATAAAAATGCTTTCTTGGGGGGTGGTGGTAGGGGGGAGAATGTGAATGGATATGTCCGGGACAGGATGGTGTGATAAATATGTGCTCTGTCAAGTACATCAAATTTATTTGTAGCTCACCTTTCAAGATACAGAGAAGTGGTTTTTAGAGTTAACATTCGAGACAAAGAACATGCCATCCTAGACACTTCGCAGAGGCTTTAGAAGGAAATATCGATACACATAAGGTATGAATATAATACAATATATAAAAGAAACAAAGCAAAATCAGAAGCGGCAATAACAAGATCACTGCACAAAATAAGTTGTCATACAAAAATAATATTCATATCAAACACTGGTTTTGCAAAGCCAACTCTCCGCAAATAAGCAGCAAAGTCTAGTGCTGACCTAACTTAAGAGCAAGAAAGGAGAACCGTACTTGTACTGACAAAGAATCTAACAAATTTAGAACTGGAAAAGCAAGCTGACATTTTAAAGGACAGGAACAATGCAGAAAAGGTGGACCAAAACCACCAGCAAGCAAGAGCTGAAGGCTCGTAACTGGCTTATGACATTACTTCTGCAGCAGCAAAGTCATGGCTTCAGTTACAACAGTGAAACCCACTTGTATCCTGCCTGCATATGATGATACTACTACCAACACCACCACCACCACTACCACTACCCACTACCCACTACCACTCACCCACTACCCACTAATCACCACTACCCACTACCCCCCCCCCCCCCCCCCCCCTAAAACATGAAGTTACACAACCATACCGTACAGCAGCTTTTACCTAACTTCTGTGCTAATTCCCTAGAGATACAAGTCGGTTTCACTGTACACTAAAATTTAAGCATCATTCCATATCACTTATTGTGCACAGCAAAGCTGCACCAAACCATCAAATGCAATAGACAAAGGACAATCTTTTAATGAGAAAAACAGAGTTGGATTTGAAGAGGGGTTGCCAACTCTCAGTTCAGATACAGGAAAGGCAAAAATACAAAGCGCCACAGAAACCACGGCAGGAGAAAAAAGAATAGGGTCCAAGGAAACAATACAAATTAATTAAATGGGAATAGCAGAGTCCCAATCTGTAACTCAAAGGAAATGGCCACTGAGCACTTGTGGCATTTCTAGGATAAAAATATTCTTGAACAGTTTAAATGTGCCCATGAACAATGTCCAAAGCAGGATTGAAACAAACCGAGCAATTTCTTCATAATCAACAAATATAAATTGCTTAAAACTAGGTCACATAAATAAAGAGAAGGGGACTGCAGAGTGTTCCACTTCTTGAGTCTCTTGATGCTCTCAACGGGGCGGGTCCCACTGGTACCACGAGACGTCCAGTGCCGGATTGCGAGATGACCTGGAGAGCAGAGGATCCGCATCAGAACAGAAACCCAGAGGCAAGCCAACATGGTCGTGAAGTCGGTACAGTGGAGTGTGACTTACATGTTGAGCCCATTGCTGGTGATGGCGGCGGTGGTGGCGGTGGTGGCGGTGGTGGCGGTGGTGGCGGTGGTGGCGGTGGTGGCGGTGGTGGCGGTGGTGGCGGTGGTGGCGGTGGTAGACTGGCTTTCTGATACAGGGCCAGCACGGCAGTCTTCAGGTATGGCATCTGCAACAACACAGTTTCAATTAATGACAAGCCGGCCACTGCATGCCTAGAAAGCAAAAGCGTACAGCAAAGGTATGTCAAAAATACAAGATCCATACCTGAAAGGCTGTTCACTGTAGGGAACCTTCGACTGATCCGTTCCTTTAAACAATCCACAAGCAGCATGCCGTCTGGTAGTAGTGCATGTCAAGAAAACCATTCAGGGGTAACCACCATCTGAAACCAACAAATAGATTACTCAAATTTCCAAAAGACGGGAACACACAAGAGAATGAAGACCGCACCTTGTCAATGGGATCCTTCCCTCAAAACAAAAAACGGATGCGCCAGCGAACATGGCACACACATCAAAGGCAGACGTGATTTGCGCCCTGGAGAGCCTGGGACTTGAAGTCTGGGTGAAGGTGCAGGACAAGGTACCCATTCCCAATGAAAGAATGAAGCCTGCTGGTCCATTTGTTTTGCTTTATCGCCATCAAAGGCTCCACAAGCGCAGGGCCACAGAAGGGCGAGCATAAGTGCAAAACCTGAGGGAAAAAAAACGATAACTTAGCAATGAGAACAATGTCCAAGCATAGGCTACACTGGTAATATGAACAGATGCAACACAGCACTTCACCTTTGAAGCCTCACTTGTTTCAAAAGTAAGAAATGTCCTCGAAGACCATTTAATCATGACCATTTGTGCATGTAGATCAAAGCAAAGCCAACTATGTCCGCTGGTCAACTTCACACGTGGATCCATGGCTCAATCAGGTACCCAAGAAAGCCGGGAGTGGCAGCATCAGAAGTCCATAAATCTCATTCAATGAACGCAATTGCCATCAGGGCCGTGAAACTCTGGGAGAGGAGACTGTGCCACAAAACCGACTCAGGCAAGCCACATGAGTGACCTAAGCCAGAGGCAGGAATGCAGAAGAACCCGAGAGGCAGTTCACTTGAGAAAACATTTTCTCCCTTCCCCCAATGAGCTTTCTGGCCCCGATCCTCAAGACAAACAAAACAGCACCCCCGGTGCTGAGCGTATCTAGGTCATAAAGCAGTGTTGCAACCAACACATGCAATGCGTACGAGTCAAGTTAATTCGATAAATCATCTACACATTCGTGCCACATGTGATCCCCAAGTGTCATCTCAGGAACGTCCAATACATGCAGCTGTGAAGACTGATCTTCAAATTATGATCTAAGAAATGTTCTGAGATACTCATCTCTATCAAGAACAGCATACGCCACCAGAATCAAACGGAACCACCATCGCAACCCAACTAATCTCGCTCAAGAAACGCAGTCGTGAAGACAACCACAGTAGTAACATCGAAGGTACTCTACCTCACTCACAGTCGCAATAAGTGGTCAGTGCAATTGGAGAGAGCAGACACGGTAGTCTCATCCGAAAACGCATCATGAACGCCTGGGGTCGCTTCCCCGCCGCGCGTCCTACAGCGAGATTCCCTTTACACTCCGTAGCCAGCAAAAAGCAAACACCTGACCCGCCTGCCGAGCGGCGCAGGGGCGCGGTGGAGACAGATGCCGGGCCCACGGAGGAGCGGGGGTACCTTGACTGTAGACACCGGCCCCATTCTACCGAACTACGCGGCGTCCTCAGACGAGACTAGTAATTTTCAATAAAGTTCCGCACGGGCTGGGAACAAACAGCCAGAGAAATCGGTAAAGGAGGTAAGGCTATAGCAAGCGCATAGGGTACGGCGTAACGAGTTTCAATAAAGTTCGACAATTTCGGTAAAATACTATTATTCACAACTAAAAGGCAGACACAGAAACAAGCCAGAAATCACTTGCACACGGCTCGGCGATACACCAAGCCAGACGGCATTCCACTCAAACTTGGACATGTCCAGGCCACATCGTCAAAGAATCATTGTCGAGCACATCGTGGATCGAGGTTCCGTTTCCATTGAGGACCCACATCAAATAACCGTCATCACCTGAAACAAGGGGTATCTGTTAATACCATGAAGTCGAGCTCTCTTTAACACGAGCAGGCCGAGCGGCAGCGGCAGCGGCACCACCACGCGACAGCGCCCACCCAGAGAGACACGGCACGGACGGCTGACGGCACACGGAATTCATTCAAATCACCCATCCCGGAAGTCCGGCGGCTGGGCGTCAACAAACCATAACAAACAATCCGATCACGCACGCGACCAGAACGGCCGGCCGACGGACGTCTAACCCCTCACGGGACGAAAGAAAAGCGCGCCAAGAACCTCCAAACAGACGGCGACTACATAGTCCCAACTAAAAGTGTCTGAAACCCCCCCGTGGAAGCGTATACTTACATGAACCGCATTGCCGCTGTCGCTGACGACAGCCAGAGCAGGAGTGGAGTGAAGTGACATTTCTGTGTTGATTTAGACTGTGAAGGTGAAGGTGAAGCTGAAGCCGTTCATCACTTGTTTTGGGTCCGTTCACGTTCGCGGGGATGAAACCGACCGAAATCGACCGAAAACAAGTGAAGAGCGCCGTACCAAAATGGACAACAGGGCTGAAACGCGACAAAACGGCCAGATATACAGTTTTTGCGTCGTTTTCACAGTTTGTATCAGCTTTTGAAGTATGCGCGAGAATTTTTTTCACCACATTTGCCACAAAAATGAAGACATTGACTCAAGTGGAACGCCCCCGAGTTTGGCAACGCTGCAGCAGCGCGCTCTGGGTGGCAGCCAGCGGAACCGCTTTGTGGGTCCTAGCAGACGTTGTTGTGATTTTGCAACATCCATATCTGAAAATTGTTTCATTTGGCCGAGTTACTCTTAGATATTCTTGATTTACGCCAAGTTCTGTGATGAATTGCCTTATTTCTGTGCCTTAAATTTTTTGTGCATGTCGCGTCTTGGCGTCGTAAGACTGGCCGCAACTTGTAAAGAGTGTATGTGGCGGGTTTCTTTAACCTACGAGAAAGTCAACCGTCAACTGCTGTTGTGTGATGTCATGGATTGAGTGATTGCTGAAGTAGGAATGCCACTGACATATCGTGAAGCCGTGCAGATCGGCTTGCTGTTAGCATGTGTGCCACTGCAATACATGTTGTCCATGAACATGGAGCTAGAACAGTCATCTGCCATTGGCAGAATTTTATCTGCAGATTTTCAGTATTTTAAGGACAACTGGTTATCTACTGAGGCTTGGGCGCAAGCTGCTCTGGAGTCTCTGAATTTTATTTTCTCGGGTGGGTATATGTGGTATATATGCGGTTTGTGAGCCATTGTTTAGAAAAGTAAAAGTGCTTAATAACTCTTCCTCTTTCTAGGAGTTGTTCCTGTTTCCTCACCCAATACATACTATGGAACTGTAGCTGAAAATGAGTCCCCTGCATATGAAGTGTTACGATTTAGACAAGAACGTGGTTATTTTGCCTCATCTCGTAACATCAGATGGAAGCGCCCATCACACATGCAGTTTCGTATAGGTCAGGTAGTTAAACATCGCAATGAGGGGTATACAGGAGTAATTATTGGTTGGGACCTTAAAGCTCGGGTAAGTATTATATTATGAAAAAATACTCCAAATTTTGTATTCATGTTCATTGTTTTTAAATACATTTTGTGTATGTTCTGAAGGCATCTGAAACATGGCTCTTCCGAGAATATGGAGACCTTCAGGTGAGCTCCTGATCCACCTTGTCAAACATTTACTTTGATTAAAAAAATTTTGTGAAGCTGAAATTTTATTTCCTAATTTTAGGCCCTGCGTAATTGGCCCCATTATGCCATTTTAGTAGATGAAAGAGATCCAATATCCACCGCAACAATGGCTCCAGAGGCAACATATGTTGTCCAACAGGAATTAGAACTGATGCCAAACACAGAGGTAAACATCGTCACAGCAATCTGAGATATGATCAAAAGATAGTTTTGTCTGGGTGCCCCCCATCGAGTTCCAAATTGACTAATATCAGTTTGTGCTACTAACTCTGCGTTCTATTCTCCAGGTGCAACACTCAATATTAGAAAACTTTTTCGTTGCCTATGATGGTGGTCAATATATTGCTCAGGATTGGCTCAAAAGTTTGTATCCCAAAGATTAAGCAGTTTTAGCTGTTTTGTTTTGTCTCTAAGCAAACATGTGATAAGCAAGATGTGTGCTGACGTTTTACTGCTTTAAACTTGCAGAGGAAGGGAAAGACTGTCTTCATCATTAGGAATAAAGGTAGAATTTACTGACTTGCATTCTCCCCTGCTCATTCATTATGTACTTTCTATTGGCTTCAAAGCATTTATTCTGCCACTTTGCTAGATGTTTCTGTAACTCCTTTTTATGGTGAGGTTTTGTTCCTTCCTCTTATGTGTTACTTTTTAGCATACTAGTATTACATCCGCAAATTTGGTTCCCCTGCATCCAGAGTCTGTATTATTCTATTTTCACCATGTTTACAAGATTTGTAATCTTGATCATGTATTTCTTCATTCTATGATTTTATGTATTTGATATTGTACATACAACTCTCTGCACTCTACGTTTTGATAGACTTTCTTTTGTAATTTGTTATATGCAGCACTTTTTAAGACGAATGGTTTTGTGACCAGAATGTTGTGATAAATGCACTTTTCAGTTAAACAGAAATAACAGCTCATTCATTATAGTGTTTGGTTTATGGATAAGAAAGAAAACAACAGATGAAGAGATCAGGGTGTTTATCTTAATATCAAGGACAATTAGCCAAAATGTTGAAGCACTTCACAAAACATTACAGTTTGTGCATATTGTTCAACATACAGCTCTATAAGTACATCACATTGTATTATTTACACTTCAAGGACAAAGATAATCGCAACATTGAAAGGACTAGAATCACCTCCATATGGCACAGCACACAATTTAAAAATAGATAGTTGTTTTACAAGCTTTTAACAATTTTTTTTTGAAAAGGGAAGAGAAAAACAATGTTCTTAGCGGCAACACTGAATAATTGGAAAAAATCTTTGTCACTTAGCTTGTCATTTACAACTGAAACAATTTAGTTGTCCTCCTATGATGTTAATTGAATGGTTTGAGTGCAAAACCTAACATGCCAACTGTCAGCGTGCAGATTTAATATTGATGCTGACGCTGCAGTCCAGCTGAAACACGCCATCATGTGTGTAAATTTAGAATACCCCTCTCACATACAAATCAACTGAAATTCAAAGTGCAGTTCAATATCAGTCAAACCATTATTTTTATAAAAAAGAAAGGGAGAGAGGGAGGGGGGGGGGGGGGGGGAGAGGGCATAAGATGGAGATAAGTTGAGAACATTATTTACTGATATGACATGTCTCTTTTGTTTGGTCCAACTGCACAAAGAATGTTCCTCAATTGTCTATGGAAAATGAACACCTGTTTTTACAACACTCAAGAATCAATGAAATAATTCTTAGTATATAGAGGAAGGAGTGAGATTAGATCTCGATATTGAAAAACACATTGTGCTTAGTGGTATCACTCCATTCTACCATGTATAAGATGAACAATTTGAAAATAAGCAGTCAAGCAGCAGCATTCTGCGCAGACATTCTTTGTGCAAACGAGGCCCTCTTCAGTAACGCTCATAGCACTTTTTCAAAGTTTTGAAAGTTGTTATTCCAAACATACAGTGGCACAGTAATGAAAACCAATGAGACAATCTCAAGCTCTTAACAGGAACAGTCTAGAAAATACAAAAGATATCCAACAAACGTTCAAGCATAAAAAATTATATTAGCCTCTGCTAAGTCAGCCAGGGGGAAAAAAAATAGCTTCTACTCAAGCAATCACTCCGCATATCATGGCCACATTTGAATTTAACACTGGACAAGTACTTCTAATATTGCCCTGTCTCAGGAGATGGTGAGTATGATTGTCTGACCACAAGTATGGATATCTGGAATTAATTATCCAGAGATGGCACTTGAGTGCAAGTTAGCTCACGACCCTTTCCATCTGCATGAACACATTTTAAATTTAATCTGTTTGGAAGGCCAGAATCTGCTTGACCTTTGACCCTCGAGATAACGTTTGCTGTTACTGTAGCAGTTGGTTTGGCTGCAGGTGGAGGTTGAGGGGTGGGTTGAGGCAGCCTTCGCCTTACACTGTCCAGAGGCATTGACCCAGATGGAGGACTTGGAGTTGGCCTTACATGACGAAGGTTCTGTGGCTGTGTTATGCAGTTTCCCAAAAGCATAGCCAATATAATGGCCAGCAAAATGGGAATGGCGACGTACAGTGCTCGTTTGAGTACTGACGCCGGGGCCTGATGCTAGGAATTCTCACGGTCTTTCACAATGCGCTCTGCTTTGTATACCCTATGGCTTATTAACAAGTCACGTAAAAGCTTGTAGAGGGTGTAGTAGTTGAAGAAGAGAACAGAGGCCATGCTGATCGCTTGGTACCATTCAGATGCTGTAGCCAATTGCATCAATTGGACTAGTATCATTAATATGTGCATGGTGAATACTACTAAATAAATACGACTTGGGTTTTGGAACAAGTCCTGCAAAAAAAAAAAAAATACAGACATGATAAAAGGGCAGCCAACAAATAAAGAACAAATTCTATTGATGTGCAGTAGACACTCACATAAAAGCGATTATGAACTGGATTCCCAGGTTCTGCAGCATTAGTTGAACTCAGAGCCTGATATAATTTATCATAATGTTTAACAACTGATTCAAATGGCCATAGTTTGTTCCCTGTCCAGCTGTGCAAAGAAGTATAAAGAAGAACCAGTCATTCAAAGTTTTTTTTTTTTTTTTTTTTTGTATTTTCCAAACAATATGAAATGTAATATGAATCAACTTACTGAACATTGGAATGTGGCATTATCAATCGATGCCATCTACCTAGATGGAGAGCACATCTGTGCATAACATCACAATATCTGAGGAAGAAATAAATGAATGAATACTATTTAAATTCTCTATACTTTCAATATGATTTCCCTTTCCTCCCATGTTTATAATTTTAAAGACACGGAAAGACTAATTCAATTGCTGTACCTACCTTACTGGAAAGCAATGTGTGAGATATAAGACAAAACTACCGAGCCATAACCATAAGATGTGGAAAGTTGCCCAGTAAGTTTCATAGTACATCAAAGTCTTCATTATGGGGAAACAAAATTTCAAGTTAATAGTAAGGTCAATACGTATGTCAGAATAAAGGTTCACACAAAACCTTACCGTAGCAAAGCAGCACGGAATGAACCCAGCATAATACGCGGAGAACACAGAATTGAACAAAACCTGCTTCATACGATTATTAATGTCACTTTTCAAAAAATCCACCTCCTCTCGAATGGCTTCTGGTGAAGTAGAGCAGTTGTGTAATGGACTCCCATCAAAACCTTGAGAAAGATTAGAAGGAAAAGAGAAATCATAGATTACAATTTAGTTTTTTAAAAAATGAAAATATTCTGCTGTTTTACAGTACATACTCAGTATTGATTTGCTTTGCTGTTCTGATTCAGAGACAGAAAACACTGTCAGATCAAAAAAAGGACCAACTCTGAGACCAAATAATATAAAATAAAGAGAAAGTCTGCAAAAAAGATGGGGGACAATGAGTGAGCATTCAGCACAATTTTGAAAAAAGGAATATTTGGATAACTTATAACTCACGGATAGCACAAATAAAACAATTTGACTATAGGATGGGTGTGCATGATATTGTAGAGGCAGAATAGGATTACAGAACCCACCCAACCAAGCATTATTAACTGAATCACTCTCTGTGCTGCTGGCCACAGAACAGAAGACACATATGCTTGCCCAACACGAGATACCATTGTATAAACCAGACGTCTCATCAAAATTACTCCAATAAATACGATGAGATGGATATCAACATCAACATTCTGAAAGAAAAAATGTCCATTAAAAAATGTTTTGGTGCAGACATACGCAAGCATGTTTTAGAAATAAAATGTTATACCAGAGCAAATTCATTGAAGGAATATGGCAACCAAAAGATTGAACGATATATAATTAGAAACTGGAGGGCACAGCACACCACTGTGAATAGAAACATGATGAACTCAAACAATACATCCCCATCTCTTGGAATGTATGGCACAGGGATGTGTTTGGGTAAAGCTGTATTCTGTGCAGCTTGGGAGTAGCTGTAATCAAGATCATTGAGTGAGGATATTAGAAGAGGAAAAACAACACACAAAAGTAAAATGGCAATTAAGTTAAAGATTTCACCTGTGCGAGTTGTCTCCATTGCAATTGCTCCTTCCATGACGCACATTGTGATTCACATGTGCAATTGCATGCACTCCTTGATGGACTGGTGCTGGTTGTGGATGATGCAAGTGTAAAGGATGTTGCATATTTCTTTACTTCAACGGCTCATCTACATGGAACGGTCTTTCAAATTTGGGATTCATCTGATCTGAGGATTCTATTGCTGGATTTTGACCTGCATGGTAAGAAGACAAATTAATTTTATGTTCAAATATTAGTACAACAATAACGTGCTTACACTGAAAAGCTAATTATCGTTTAAACAAATGACTTGAAATACACACACGGTGAGAGAAATAGAGGAGATTCTAACCAAATAACCACTTGTGACCTGAGATGCATGACATAACATTTGGAGAATTTCACCGGCAAAACCAGGCAAAATAATACGCAAAAGCGAAAACAGTTCACTCAGATATAAATTCGTTCCTACAGATCAATTCAGAGACGGTTACAGAATATTGTGAGCAATGGAAGGATATAAAACATCTGTAATCGTACAAAAAACCTTCAGTAGTATAACCTCATTGGCTGTTCCAGCTTTCAATAAAAAGAAATAAAAATTTAAAAAATGCGATTTTTCAGACAACTTGCTCCTTCAAGGTCAATGCGTTAAATTAAACGAACAAACGCCTCAATTTGTTTACTTACAAGCAGAAGACAGGAATTCTGTGGTTGGTCCTGCCGCTAAATAAGCTTGCGAGTAACTGCCGCTAGACGAGTTAAAAGCAAATAATGACTGATGGAAAGCGCGAAATTGAACTGGAAGAATATGTATCACACCACTAACTGTAGCTTTCCATTGATAAATGTACGTGTTTGTGACAAAATTTTGAAGTCAGTGATTCCATAAAACTCTCTTGTTTGGCTGTTTTCTACGGCCTTTGACATCAGTGCGAACAAAAGACAAACGCATCTCGTGCAGAAGATGCTTCACCAGATACGCATTCACATTGGGTTTCGCTCGACCGCGGACCGGAGACAATGTCCACGCGAAAGTGAGAGTACGGAAAACTCTGCAGTTTCTTAAGGGAAGGACATGGCGTTGGCCGCACCGCTTCCGGAAAATCAATGTCATGGAGAAGCCAGGAGAGAGAGAGAGAGAGAGAGAGAGAGAGAGAGAGAGAGAGGAAAATGTAAAGACTAAAAATTAATATTGCGAGGGGGACTCCCCTATTCCCATCATAGCGCTGCCCCGTCAAGCGCCTTCAGCGCATTTGAAGAGGTTGAGGGGGGAGGGGGGAGGGGGGGGGGGGGCTCCTCGGAGGGGGCGGGGTCGGGGCGGGAGTGATTGGCTGTGGCATTGGCCGGGTTGGCTTTGCCCGTGGCGTCCCCCCCCCCCCCCCCCGCCCCTCGGAAATGGATATGCGTGGCGGCACCTCTCTTCCCACCATTCCCCCATACGCACGACGGACGCGCCGCTCTCTTTCTCCCCATTCTTTGTCCTCCGTCCCCTCCCTCGTCCCTCCCGTTCTTGGCCCTCATTCTCCCCGACTCTATCACCCCCCCCCCCTCCTCCCCCCCTCCTCCTCCTCCTCCTCCTCCCCTTCCCGGCTCACCTCTTTTCTGCCAGCCGTTTCGCGTGAAAGAAGAGCTACGCGCGCGAAGATTTGGAATTCCTTCAATTGTCTGGAAAAGGGAAGGAGTGTGAGTGTGTGTGTGTGTGTAGGGGGGGGGGGTGTAAGCGAGGCGCCGCCAGAGCCCCGGCCGTCCGGGCCGTCCCTGGGGACCCCTACTGCCTCTGCCCCTGCCCTACCGCCGGCAGCCCGCGGCAGCCGCTGTTCCGGGTACGTATGTGCATGCACACGTGTGTGTGTGTGTGTGTGTGTGAGTGTGCGTGTGTGTGCGTTGTGTGTGCATTTTGCAGAGAAGGAGAGTCGCCCAATTCGGTGCAGCTTATTTACACTTGCATATGCCCTCTGCTGTGCGGCTTTCCTTGCTTTCGAATACGATTCTTCCTCTCTCTCTCTCTCTCCCTTTCCCCATCTCTCTCCCACCCCCGTTCCTGTCCCTATTCGGAGTGCCACAATGGCCCCCGTCCGGCCCGGTCGGCCTCGCGGGGCCCTCACGGGGCCCACGCCGGCTCTCGTGGTGGCGGCGGCAGTGGTCCGCTGCCCTGCCTGCTTGCAGTCCGGCTGTGTTTGGCGGTACGGTGAAAGGACCCCCCACAGCCTACCCCCCCCCCCCTACCCCTACCCCCTGCGGTCGGGGTGCGGGAACCCATTGTCTGAACGATTCTTTCACGGCGCTGCCCGCAAGGCTTGGACCCTCCGACGCCCTCCCCCCCCTCCCCCCCCCCCCCCCCCGGAGATGGTCCTGGACCCACGGAACGGTCCGCGCCTGCATGGCTGAGCCGATAACTTCTTATTCGTGGGGGGCCGGCGGGGGGCAGCAGGCCATGAGAAGGGGGGGGGGGGGACGAGCCGCGACCCACCGCCAAAGTGTGCGAACTTGGCCGACCTGAAGCGTGATTCAGAACACTGTGAACTCGTGCCTCTCTCTCTCTGTCTCTGTCTCTCTCCCTCCTTCTCGCCATCGAAATCACTGGCGGCCAGGGTCGGTCCCCTCTCCACTGCCACAACTTCCCTGAGCAGCGCGACGGCACGCGTTCCCCGCGGCCTCCGTGCCCTCCGCCTGGAGGAAAAGGCCGCCTGGAACCTGGAAGAAAAGGCCACCCGGAGGCCACCTGGAGGCCGTCTGGAGGCCGCCTGGAGGCCGCCTGGAGGCCGCCTGGAGGCCGCCTGGAGGCCGCCTGGAGACCTCTGTGGTCCCCTGGCTTCTGCGGCGCGGCGCCGTACACTGCAATGCTGCCGCTGGTGCCGCTACAACCGCCGCCGCCGCTCCCACTGGCAGAGGGGTGGGGGATCAGGCGGTGCAAGTTGGAGGCGTTAGGCCCCGCTAGACGCTCAATGGAGCGACACCAATTATCACTGCCTTGGGGCCCTTCGCCTCCCCCCCCCCCCCCACATCCTTCCCGCTGTTGCTCCCTCGCGCGCCCCCGTCGCCTTCCCACTAAACTACCTCAGTGGTTCGGGGGGGAGGTGGGGGGGAGGTGGGGGGGAGGTGGGGGGGGCACAGCAGACAGGTAAAGCTTGGCCCATTTCGGAGCGGACCGAGTGCACGGTGACTTGCAGTATGGAACAAACGCTATGGGCGTGCGAGGGAGAGAGAACGCGTCCGATATCGGGTGCTAAGAGTGAGCGAGAGAGTGAGTGAGTGCAGTTTAAGCGAGCGCGTGTGTGTGAGCGAGCGAGCATTTTTCAGAAGAGATGGTCCGTTCCGGGATGTCTATTCCCAGGTCCATTCCCATGTGTCCGACAGCAGGAGCGGGGGTTGGGGTAGGGTAGGGGGGGGGCGGTCTGCTGACCCCCTTCCGCTCCATATCTATCAGTAATGTGAGAGAGATATCTTTTTTTTTGCGCCGAGCGCGCGCCGATGCTCTTTCGCTTCTCTCTTTTCTCTCTCTCTCTCTCTCTCTCTCTCTCTCTCTCTCTCTCTCTCTCTCTCTCTTGTATTTTTTTCTTCCAGCGGAACCTCGCGCTGACGGCAGAGGAGACGCCCGGAACAGAGGAACGGCGTGGTGGGGAGGGGGAGAGTCCAAGGCACCCGCACGCCGTTGGTCTCGCTCACCAGATAGACGTGTTCTCGGGTTTTTTTTTTCTTCAGAAGAGGACCAGACCAGCGCACAGCAAAAACAAAAATATCCATAACTATATTCGTGAATTTTTGGCGGTGCGGGCGGGCAGAAAGAGGGAGCGCGGTGCGTGCGATGGTGATGACCGTGCTGTGAGGGGAGGGGGAGGGGAGGGGAGGGGGGAGGGGGGGGGGGGAGGGGAGGGGGAGGCGGCCCCGGTGCAGCGCCGGGAGGAAAAGGAGCGCTGGGGCAACATCGGCTAAATGAGTGTTAATTCTGGTTGGCAAAGGTTCCGCCGGGCGCGGACAGCCCGGGCCGTGCCGGGCCGCCGCCGCCGCCGCCGCCGCACCCCGATGAATCATTTATACTTTGTTTCCTCTCCGCGCACGTCGGTCTGTCCGCCTGCCGCTCTTCCGTCCGCCCGCCCCGCGACGCGCCGTCCGGCCCGGCCCCCCCGGGCTGCTCCCCCGCCTTGGCAGAGCGCGCGGCGCGGCGCGAGTGTTTTCGTGATCAGACAGATGGGCGGAATCTCATTGCTGCGGCTGCCCGGCCCGGCCCCGCGTCGTGTGTCGTGTTTTATTTATGGCCCCCCGCAGGGCGCCCTCGGACCCCCCGCGGACGCGGACCCCCCGCAGAGCCCCGAGGGGGAGGAGGATTTTTAAGGAGAGGATACTGATTAATGTGTGCCCCGCCGGCCGCCGGCCGCCGACCGGACGCCCGCGGACGCGGTGCTGACTTTGCGCGCCGCCGCCGCCGCCGCCGCCGCCGCCGCCGCCGCCGCCGCCGCCGCCGCCGCCGCCGCCGCCGCCGCCGCCGCCGCAGCCGCCGCCGCCGCCGGACGCGGACACAGTTCCCCGTCGTCGTCGCTCCTCGCCGAACGTAATGAACGGGGGTTCTATGCGATCACTCCCCCGCGCCGCGCGTCCGCGTTAAAAAAGTTTTTTTTTTTCCGGTGTGCTCCGCGAAAGTTTGGCGTCGCGACGTCAGCAGCGGCGGGATATTCGGATTGGGCGTGGCGTTGGCGTGGGCGTGACCCGTGCGGCACGGCGTCGGGAGGAGGCGGCGCGCAGAGCGCCCGGCCGCGGTGGGGTAGGCAAGCTGCAGCGCTCCGGTGCGCGCGCGTTGCCTACCCCGCCTCCCGCCAGGCGCTCAGCTCCGTGCTCCGCCGCCGCCGCTGCCGCGCTCGGGGCCGCACCGCTGTGATCCTGTTTGGGTTTCCCGGGCCGGTGGTACCGCCAGCGGTACGGGGTGGGGGGGGGGGGGGGGCGCTGACGTCATCAGGGCTCCGCCGTGTCTGTAAACAGTGCTATGCGAGGCGAGGCCCGCCCGAATGCCGGCCTCGGCCCGACTCGGCTCGGCACCCGCCACCCGCGCAGGGGGATGAACAGAGACGGGTAGCGCACACACCCGGCGGGGCCTAGGAGGGAGAGAGAGAGAGAGAGAGAGAGAGAGAGAGAGAGAGAGAGAGAGAGAGAGAGAGAGAGGCCGATCCAATCGGACGGACGGGTGGCAGCAGCGGGCGGCGCGGCGGCGGAGCCCTCGATTCAATGCCGCGGTGGAGCGGAAAGGCAGAGGGGAGGGGGGAGGGGGCGAGGATTCAGGCTGGAATTCAAGAGGTGGAGGTGGGACAGCCAGCAGAGCCAAGTCCTCTGTTGTTTTTACACCGTGTGGCGCGCCTGGATCCGTGCGCGCGCTCCGTATTTCTATCCCTTTATCTCTATCTCGCATACACACACTCGCAATTCTTCATCTCCGTTCTCCAATACATTCGCCTCAACACGCGAGAGAGAGAGAGAGAGAGAGAGAGAGGGGAGAGAGAGAGAGGAGAGAGAGAGATAGAGAGACGAAACAACTCCTCGCGGAATCAGCCTGTGATGAGCACCGCTGCGGCAACTGACACGGACAATCCCAGCGGGCCCCGCGCGGGGCCACCCTCGCTGCTACCGCTGCCGCAGGAGAGAGCTTTAGAAATTAAAGTGGCTATGGAGTCCTGATTAGCCCCGGGACGGTGGCCCCGCCCCCTCCTCTCCTCCGGTCTCGGCTTCCTGGCATCGCGCTGCCGGGTAAACTTTGTCTAATTCTCCTTCGATGCCTTCCTGCCCCCCCCCCCTCTTTCCCGGCGCGGTGAGCGGTGAGGGGGGTCTCGGAGTGAAATAGCAGACGATAACAATAAATAGGGCGGCCAGCGGCGAATCAATAAGAGAGATAAGGCCAGTCATCGCGGGGGGTCTCGTCGCTGATCACACTTCCGCGGTCTGTCTCGGGGGGGACGCCGTCGGCGTCGTCGTGGATGTGTCCGAGGCCTCGAGGCTGGCGGGTCGTCGACCCTGGTCGGGTCCCCGCCGCCGCCACCCCCCCGCGCAGAACGGCCCCGCGAAAGTACACCGCGAGCTCTGACTCTGAATGCGTCCCCAATCAGGTATGCGACCCCGGCACCGGCGGCTCCAGCGACTCCAGCGGCTCCAGTGACTCCAGCGGCTGGTATTGTCATACGGGGCGTCCGGCACGGCCATGAGCCCGTCCCAAGGTGGTCCGAGACCCATGCATATTACAGGGGACGGCGTCACTTAGAATACGAGGGGCGCACCGCGACCGCCCGGGTCTCCAGGCTCTCCAGCAGGGCCTCCAGGATAAGACTCCAGGACGTGGTGGTCATGCCGCCCCCCCCCCCTCATCCCCACGCAAATCACTCTCCACATTGCCGACCGCTTCCGTAACTCCCCGCCGAAAAACTAATTCGCACAGACTGTAATGCGTGTATTGACGCTCCGCCCGGCCGGCTTATGGCCTTATGGCCAGCCTCTGCCCGGGGCTCATGGCGGACTATGGCGGCCCACAGCCTCCGCGGGCCGCGGCCGGCAGCGCCACGCTCACTGCGCCTCCCTGATTAGTAGCAGACCGAAACGCGAATCTCATCAAGGCTCGGCTATAACATAGTGGAGGGCGCCAAACAACGTTCTCGCGGCCCTGCATAAAAAGAGGGGGGCGCGAGCAACCCCCCCCCCCCTTACCGGGTCCCGCCCCTGCGGAGGCCCCGCCCCCGCCGAATCCTCTCGTACCTGTTCGCTCTATACACACTGCGCTAAACAAGAGGAATCCTCGGCGGCAGGGCGGAGATGGTGCGGCGCGGGGGGAGCGGCGCCAGCAACGCACCCGCCGCCGCCGCCGCCGTGCAGCCGCCACGCCGCTCCGCCCGGGAGCCTGAATATCAATTTTCCGGTTAGTTAGACGCTTCTGAAATTATTTTGTTGTTGTTGTTGTTGCTGCTGGAGGTGGGGCGGTGAGGATGCTCTTTATGTGCCCCCCCCCCCCCCCGCCGGCCGCCACCGCGGTCTGAGCCGAGGCCCGGCGCGGGGGGGGGGGGGGGGCATGTCCTCGTGCCCGCGGACGAGATTTAATGATGATACGGCGGCGGCAAAGGCGATCGGATCGGCGAAGCGATTCCGCTTGGCAATTATTGCGTCCCGGTCGTGCTTCGGAGGAGACCGGGGGAGGGGAAAGGGGGGTCGTCGCGGCGCAACACCAGCGGCTCACAGCGGGCCCTCCAAGCTGCGCATTATCTAGTAAGACAATGGGAGGCGCCTCGGGCCTCGCCTCGACCCGGACCCCCCGCGGACCCCCCGCGGACCCCCCGGCGGGGGGGGGGGGGGGGGTCTCGACGGGGGGGCCCGCGGCATGGCGAAGAAGTGGGCCGCGCTGAGGGGAGATAGCATCGCAAACACCGCCGCGCTCGTGCCCCGGACGATGAGGAAGTGGAGGAAAGTATGAGAATGACGACGGCGGCGGCGGTCGGCGACTCTGCAGAGACAGCAGAGAGAGAGAGAGAGAGAGAGGAGACACTAGAATACTCCGAGAATATTCCGGCAATAAAGGGTATACAACCAATAAGCAATCCCCGTGGCAATACGGCGTTCCGTTAATGGTGTATTCCACAGTGTACTCCGCGGCGCCAGGAGTATTTCTCGCGGGTTGGTCCGTGGTCCGCTGTGGCTCGGACCGCCGATAACGCTGCGTGCTGGTCTCACCACACCTTTGGGGGCGGCGTGTCCTCCACAGCAGGTCCTCATATGCCCCCGTACTATCGCATTTCAGAAGCGCGTGATCTGAGGCCATGTTAAGAGCCAGAGCTCGGGGGTGGGGGTGGGGGAGGGTATTTTTTTTTAGGGTGGTGGTCTCTGGCGCCGCCGCGACCCCACCCGCGGTGACGTACGCGGCCTCGACTGCGCCTGGCATGCCGGATGCTTCCCCCCACCGCCACCCCGCCTCCGCATCCCCGGGCATCCCTCGGAACGCGAACAACGTTTTCTCCCGCGCGGTTCGCGCCGCAGAGACTCACTACGCTGTGCGGTCCAGATTCTTCCCCCTCCCCCTCCCCTCTCCCAGGTGTACGTACTCGATTGCGGTCGTGTCCCCTTCCCCCTTCCCCCCCCCCCCCCGCCCCCGCCGCGGTCCGGCCCGCGGTCGGTCCCAGAACGACCGTGATGCTCGCGACGCTACCTCTCTCTCTTCCTCCGCCCCCCTCCTCTTTTCCCCGCCACATTTTACCCCAATTATGGCAGGAGGGACGGTCCGGCCGACACTCCGGGGCCGAGTGACCTCCTCCCCTCCTCTCCTCCCCTCCCCTCCCCTCATCCCCTCCCCTCATCCCGTCCCCTGCCACCGCGCCCCGGCCCGGCGTGCGGACAAGGCTCCTGGGCGTCCCCCCCCCCCGCATCCACACACACACACACACACAGCGCCGGATTTATTTTATCTCCTCACGGCGGCCCGTGGCGAAGCCTGGCAGAGACTGCAAACCGACCCCCCGCCGCCGCCGCCGCCGCCACCGCCTTGCTTTTTAGATAGAAAAGAGAACGGTCCCGGGGAGGTGGAGGGGCGCTAGGTTTACGAGGAGGCGGTGGCGACACGCGCGGCGGTAGCAGCGGTAGCAGCGGTAGCAGCGGTAGCAGCGGTAGCAGCGGTAGCAGCGGTGGCAGCGGTGGCAGCGGTAGTCGGTGTGTTTGCCACACGGAGTCCCGGTGTGCCGAGGTTGGATGTCGTCGTCGTCGTCGCCGCACTTTCAAACTGAAAGAAACACAAAAGAGAAGAACACCGCAAAGCAAAGACACACTACAAAACAAAGGGGGAGTGGCGCGAGCGACAAGCAGAAACGTCTCGGATCAGCAAGCTGAGATGGCCAAGCGATGAGAGCGAGAGTGGAGCAGAGCAAAGAAGTGGGAGTGGGAAACAGAAGGCGGGGGAGAGAGAGCGAGACAAAAGGGGGAAATAATGCCATCATCACACGCTTCCCACTCAACAAGGGCCTGTGTCTAACTCGCTGCGTGCCTCTCTCTCTCTCTCTCTCTCTCTCTCTCTCTCTCGCTCTCTCTCCCTCCCTTTCCCTCGCCGGTTGCCAAGCGGATTAGACCCTCGGCACCGGAGCGGAGCGGAGCCGCCTGGCGGCGCGGGCGTAGGCAGCCGGCGCAGCTTGTGCGTGCTGCGTGCTGCCTACCTGGCGCTCGGCGGGCGCCGTGGCCGGAGCAGCCGAGCCCGGGGCCGTGCGCTCCTCTCTCTCTCTCTCTCTCTCTCTCTCTCTCTCTCTCTCTCTCTCTCTCTCTCCCTCTCTCCCTCTCTCTCTCTCTCTCTCTCTCTCTCTCTCTCGCTCTCTCCCTCTCTCTCTCTCCCTCTCTCTCTCTCTCTCTCTCTCTCTCTGAGCCCACACCGGACCGGCGGCGGCGGAGGAGGTGCTATGCGTTTTTGAACGGCTGCCAGCTGGGCCCGCCGCGCCCCACCCACACCATCGGTCCGCTGTCCACGAATTTTCCCGCGAGTCCACGCGAGAAATGAGGCAAAAAAAAAAATCGAGCGCCTACACCGCTAAGTGGCCCTCAGGAATGGAAATTTGAGAATGAAGCTGAAAATAAGTTTGTTATTTATTATCAGGTAATTACAAGCAGCACTTACACCCTTAAAATAGTCAGATTTTTAAAAGGCACCTGTGTTGCGCGCTATGCTGATTTATGGCAAGGGGGGCCTCCTGTGAACATGAGGTGGGTTCCTAACAAATATTCGGAGAAGGGGGGGGGGGGGTATGTGGGAGGAGGGGCGGAATTCTTACACGGTATGACGGACGACGCGGGCGGCATCGCAGGGATTCCGTCCTCCCCCGTGCCGCTCCCGCTGCGTTACCCCTTCGCTCCCCGGTGTGCGCCGTGTTTGGAGGTCCGGTATCGCACGCGGGAGCGAGGCGGACGGTGCGGGGATAATAGATCCTCCGCGAGCACGGGCCGGCCTGGAGTGGATCAGGGCCTCTGTAAACTAATTGTCACGGAGAGGGCCCGAGGGCTCGCCTGCCGGGCCCGCTGCTGCAAAGGGCGCTGGAGGCTGCTGGAGGCCGCTGGAGCCTGCTGGAGGCATCTGGAAAGGCGGCCGGAGAGGGCCCCGGATTTGCCGCTGGAGAGGATTCTTGGAGGCAGCTGGCTGGAGGCCGTGCTGGAGAGGTGGCTGGAGGATGCTGGAGGCTGCTGGAGAGACCTTTGGAGGCTGCTGGAGGCTCGCTGCACACCGTCCCGCCCGACACGGGTTGGCGCCGCGACGACGTCCCCGCTGCCTCGGCCATCAAATATTCAGCGCCGGCGAAATAGAATCGGCAGCGGCCCGTGCAGGGCTCTCTGCGCGAGAAAGAAGCGGCGAGAGGCAGCGAGGCCCTCTCCGGCGTCAGGAGAAAAATAAATACCCGGGTTCAGCCCTTTCGTAAAGTCGTTTGGCTTCCGCAGGCAACTGTAGTATTAATTAGGGCGAGTTAAGAGAGAGCTGGAGACGAGCCGGATGGCGGTGCCGCAGCTGCGGTGCCGAGTTGCTCACCGCGGGCACAGGAGCTCCGCGCCGCCAGTTAGAGAGGGCGTTAGAGAGGCGCAACGCCTTGGAGAGCCGCACCGCGGCGGGGCCGGAGGCGGCGGGGGCAGCGCTACACATCGGGTTAGGCTAGGTCAGGCCGGTCGCTGTCACGGGCAGCGCCGCGGGGGGGGGGGGGGGGGGGGGGTATCGGGCACGCCTAATGACCCGGAGGCCCCCCCCCCCCTCCCCCTGGAGGCCGCGCGGCCGGAGGGCAGCCCAGCGGTCCGGGGCCCGCCGGAGCCTGGGACCCCTGCGGCCCCTCGCGGCCCCCCGCCCTGCCGGCAGCGGCGGTTGTCTCGGCTCAGTCCGCCCCCCGCCCTCCTCCCCCGCACAGTTTGGCGCGTGTGAAATATATAGACCATAAACGGGGGCCATAACGCCCCCCGTAATGCGGGTAGGAGTGGCAGCGCCGCCAGCACTACATGCACTCGGCGGTGCTGCACTGCGTGCAGAGACGCCCCCCCCCCCCACCCTACCCCTCCCCTCGTCGCCCACGGCCCCCGCCCCGCGGCCCCCATTTCCACCTCACCCCCCCACCCCCTTCCTTCCTCCGTGTATTTCTTGCCAGCAGCAGCAGGGAAACTTATATCCTTCCTAGGAAATAAAAAAAAATTAAATGATGAAAACGGGAGGCCTTTTCGGGAATCTAATGTACACAATTCCCCCGCAGTGTGTTCCCTTCTGTTCGCGGGGCCCTCCGGCGCGGCGCTGGCCGACATGACAGTCGCTGTGACTTCATTCCCTCCCCCCCCCCTCCAGGCCCTGTGTCCGTTTGGCCGGGGAAGCGGGGACAACGACAGGGGAAGCTCCGTTTCTTTGCGTAATTAAAACTTTGGCGTTATGAATCTGCTGCCTTCTTCCTCTATCTCAATCTCACCATCTCCCCCCCCCCCCCTAACCCCCTAGCTCTCTCTCCCTTTCTCTGTCTCTCTCTCTCTCGGCCGAAAACTTTGGCCGTCTTTTACCTGCTGCTTCTCCTCTTTTATATATCTCGGAACCACCCAAAAGACCCCCCCCCCCCCCCCTCCTTCCCCATGTTCTGCTACGCCCTTCTGGAACTGAGACAATCCACGCACTGTGGCCAGCGAGCGGCCTTGTAAGCCTCAAACCACGGTACCCCTCCCCTTTCCCTCCCCTCTCCCCCCCCCCCCCCCCCCCCCCAGTTCTTTCCTCCCCCGGATTCGTTTTTCTTTCCGTCCTTGTATTCCTATATTCGCAAGGACCTTCCGCTAAATCCGCAGGGCCCCGCACCAAGGGTCGTCGTCGGGCCGCGGGAGACGGTTCTACAGCGTGCCGGACCATTCCGGTCTTAAGCAAAGCCCCCCAATGACAGTTCTGTCCCCGCGTTCTATTTCACTCCGATATTCCAAATATAGAAATAAAGATCTCCCCCCCCCTCCCTTTCCTCCGCCCCTTCCGGGTGCGCCAGCACGCTGCCGATGCGAGCTATCGAAACGGTCGCGAAAACGCAATCACAACGGACGATTCAGAATGATTTTTTTTTGCCCTTCGCCCTTTTCCTTTGAGCGTTTGTGTGTGTGTGTGTGTGTGTAATTTGATGCGAAGGTGTGAAGGACGTCGAAATAGCGGAAAAGAAGTGGACTACTCCAGATATCCTCGGCAGGAATGACAGCTTTCTCAGATGCGGATACAGTAGACACTACATACAAAATGACACACGCCATCACGCCCTCTCTGTCTCTCTCCCTCTCTATCTATTTGTGTGTGCGTGTGTGTCTGTCCCTGTGCCGCCTCTCTCGCCTTCCTATTCCTTCATTCCTATACGTAAACACGGGAAACGGGAAACAGGGATGGAAATACAACGCGAACGTATGCTATCGAGGGAGGCGATAGACGGAGAGAGAGAGAGAGAGAGAGAGAGAGAGAGGGAGAGGCAATCGGTAATGACTTCCGCTTTGAAGGGCCCCAGCCGGGCCGGGCAGCGCGCCCCGCCGCGTCACGGCACGCGGTAAACAAACCCCGCGCCGCCGCCGCCGCCGCCGCCGCCGCCGCCGCCGCCGCCGCCGCTGCCGACTGATGTACAAGATTTATTATGTTTATGTTCCATCAAAGACTTTGCGAACGCGCGGCGCCGCGCGCTGCAGCCGCTCCATGACGGCTTCGTGTGTGGAGCAGGTACTACATGTGGGAGCCGATGAGCGTGCACGCGGAGCCCGGAGCCACCCGATGTTATCTCCGGAGGATGTGACGCACCGAGTCCACGACGAAAACCCAGAGGAGGCGGTCCTAACACACCAACCCCAAACTTTCTTGTACTTTTATTTTTCGCCAAAAATTCAAAACCTAAAAAAGAAACGGCAGGTAAGGTTTACCTCCTGTACGGGACTCTCTGCTCGCGTGCTACGCGGGCAGACGGAGGTTAAACCTGCCAGCGCAGCGGCCCGCCCCCCTCCTCCACCCCCGGCCTAAATCTGAAAGCAATCCCGTGGCGACGCAGAGATAGACAGAGGCGCGTGGGCGCCACGCGCACGCCACGCAGCCGCCACGCGCCGCCACCCCTCAAAGCGCGGCTCCAAACTTTGCGGTAGCGGCTGCGGCTCGGGCGGCAAACTCAACTCGGGCATGTTTCGTGTAATGCAGCGGCCTCGTCCTCATGAGGCCGTTGCTGCGTCTCGCACTCCTTCATTACGCGCTCTCTTTCTATCTCTCTCTCTCTCCCCTCCCTTGTGTCTTTCTCACTCTCTCTCCACTGACTTTATATACGTAATTCGCGCAGAAAGCCTTTTTAAAAAAAAAAAATTTGCGGATTCCGTGTGCATCCGTCGTTTTTCCTCGTCCGAGCACCGACTTCAGACCGCATGCTTCCAGACCGACGCACAAATTTTTGCCGTGATCTCTCTCTCTCTCTCTCTCTCTCTCTCTCTCTCTCTCTCTCTCTCTCTCTCTCTCTCTCTCTATTTTTGATCTGCGAGTGTAGTCTCCTGAAGAATCAAAAAGCTGAGACGGGTTGTGTTATCTGCCTCATGGCGCTGCTCGCTGCTCTCCTCCCACGGGACAGAGCCATGAGCGCGGCGGCCGCCCCCGTAGACACATATATATATATACTGTGCGGGGAAGTTAGTCGCACTGCCGGCGGCCTCTCATGGCAGGAAGGAAGCGGACTCATGTCGCCCGGTTGTGTAGCGCGGTCCTCATGGCAGTCATGGCGGAGGACGGACGGGACGCACTCGCGGGTCTCTCTCTCTCTCTCTCTCTCTCTCTCTCTGTCTCTGTCTCTCTCTGATTTATTGCTGCAGAGGAGACGGCGAGCAGAGCGTGGCGGCCAAGTCGGCCATGCAGTCGGAGAGAGACGGAAAAGGACAAGAGCGGATCAATCGAGGGGGAGAGAGAAGGAGAGAGAGAAAAAGAGAGCGAGAGAGAAGGGGAGGGAGGGAGGGAGGGAGAGAGAGAGCGTTTACGAGTGCGGTCGGGGAAAGGCATTATGGCGGCGTTCATAACGTGGTAATAGCGGGAGGCGGGGCGCACCTGATGGACCAGCGGCGGGCTGCTGCGGCACTGCTAGAATCTTTTCTCTTTTTTTTTATTCTGACAATTTGTTACATAAGTTTCCCTGATCATTGTGCATTATTGGATTTTTTTTTGTTTTTGGAACTTGGAAATTTTGTAAAACTTAGTGATATCCTCAATAAAAAAAAAAATATGTTCGGAATTTGCTTCCTAAAGAGTTTTGAAGGCTGCGTGCACCAAGCTGCACCCCTCCTAAGCACAGCCCGCTGCCATTACATTGGTCGGGAGGAGCGGCAGGGGACGATGTGGAAACATATAATGTGGTGAGCCGTGTTGTGTCGCAAACAGCCCAGTTCCGGGGAGCCTTGCACACATTACTGATGAGCTCTAATTACATGTGTGTGTGTGTGTGTGTTTGTGGAACGGGCCGGGCGGCCGCGATATGCAGCAGATTTCCAGCAAACTTTATCGTTTAATTCCGTTCTTTCTCCCCCCCTCCCCCGCTCCTCCACATACGAGCTCGCGCACGGACTGTAGGGGTCGGACGCCCGCGCTATAGCGAATATTGACTCGATATCAATATTGATACCGCAGACCAATGTTTTGTGTGCGCGAGAGAGACAGCCAGAATGAAGGGAAATAGAGAGCTAGAAAGACACAGAGAGAGAGAGAGAAATATATATATATATAGTCATCATCATCGCGCGCGGTCGCAAACAGACTCAAAGGGACGGACTTTTTAGCTTGATTGCTATCGCATCGTGTGTGTGTAGGTGTGTGTGAGTGTGTGGGTGTGTGTGTGCATGGGGCCGGAGTGATCATACCCGGGCCGCTGCGCCGGTTGCACCGCGGCGGCCCACCAGACCGGAGCGGTGCTGGAGCCCGCGCGGCTCGGGGGTGGTTTACGTCGGGGCGCCACACCGACGGCGTCTGCGCTTTGAGGTCGGCGGCGGCATGCCGGTCCGTGAGGCCGCGGAGGCAGCGGAGGGCGCGGCCGCGGCGGGGAGATTAGAAAGCCGCGGCATTTAGGGGTCGTGTCCGCGTATCACGTAACGCTCCGTCCTTGTCGCACCTCACGGAACGTGTATGGGTGCGAGCGAGAGAGGCAACATGAGGGACCCCCCGCCGAGCCCGCGGCGGTCCGCGAGGCGCCACCACCGCTACGACGACGCCGACGCCTCGCCAAGTAGTTTAGGGCGGCTGTAAAGTCTGCGCCGGCCGCGGAGCTGCGGCAAGCGCTGCCGTGTCGCCTCTGCGGGCCCAGGAGGCGTACCTGTTGCCGTCGGCCGCGGCCGGGCTGGTGACCTTCTTCACGACGGCCGCGCGGCCGCGGCACCTCGCCGCGGGACGTCGCCGCGGGACGCGCGGGTGCAGGTCACTGTAAGTCCAGGGCGGCGCGGCTGGCCGTCGACTGGGTGGTTCGCCGCGCTGCTGCGTCTGGCGGGGCTCGGGGGCGGCGGCGGCGGCGACGGCGGCGGTGGTCGCGGAGGCCCCCGCCGCCGCTATGCAGTCGCGGGCGTCCTGGCCGCCTGCCAGCGCCGCCCGCGAGCCGCACCATATGTCTGACTTATCGACATGCGTGTCTGGCCTCGGCGGCCCATGGCGGCCCATGGCGGCCTATGGCAACAGTCATGGCAGCCGCAGGACCCATAGGCGGGGCGAGGAGACTGGCTGGCTGGCCGGGGGCCCCGGCTTGGTTATGTACGATCGCCAAGCCCGGCCCGCCGGCCCGGCCCCGCCCCACCAGGGCTGGAGTAATGGCCTGGAAGCCTGACAAAAGTCTCTCTGTATTTTCGAATCTCCCGCGCTCTGCAGCGGCGGGTACGGGGTAGGCACGCAGTATAAATACAGTCGGCAGCCCCACAAAGAGGGGGGTAGCAGCGTGGCGCGAGCGCCGCGTCAAGCGGGGGCGGCGTCGAATTTAGCAGCCGCGACCTCATCAGAGGACGGCGACGACAAGACGAGAGGAGGAGCCGCGGCGTGGCTGCGACGCCGCCCGGAGGGACGCGGCAGACGCCGCAGCGCCACGCGAATTAATTCCACTCTCCTCTCGCAAAGCGTCCCCGCTGCCGCGCCGACCGCACCGTTGTCCTGGGCTGGCGTGTCCGCTGAGGCTCGGCGGCGGCGGCGGCGGCGGCGGCGGCAGCGCAGACGCCGAGCGCGACAAGGCGAGACGAGTCGCGGAGCCGCCGCCGCCGGCCCGCAGGGCGATGCATGTTTCATGGCCCACGAAACAATCGCGGCGCCGGGGGCGGGGGCGTCGGGGGCCGCGGGGGCCGCGGGGGCGTCGGATGAACGCGGCGGCCGCCGGGAGGAGACGGCAGCCGTGTTAGCGCTCGGCTGGCTCCGCGCAGGAAGTCGATTTTAATTGTGTCCCCAGCAGACACGGCCGCGCCATTCTCTCCTCCCTTTTGCGCCGCTCCCTGCCGCTGCCCCCGCGGCCTTCATGTGCCGGATGTCCAGTTACCCGGCGGCGGTGCCAGGCGCCCCGCCCCGCCCTGCCGGGCTCGCCGTACAACGTTTCGCCCGCGCCCCTCCCCTTTTCAGTCGGCGCGTTTTGTTCTCTGCGAATTTCCCCGCGCCGGTCCTATGGCTGGCGGGTGCACGTCGGGACGGGTGGGTGGGGCACGTCGCCCGTCACGTCCGACAGGCCGCGGTGGCTGCGGTCGGGCGGGAGGCCGTCGCAGGACCTCCGAGGACCTCCCGCCCGCAGGTCCTCGCCAAGGCCTCCTGCAGCAGTCCCGGCAGGTGAGCGGAGGCCGGGGGAGGCGGGGGCGACGCACATGAGCTGCACGCTCCGCTGCTCTTGGCGCGCGGAACGCAGGCGAGGGGTGTGGGGATTTCATTTCCGCATGTGTCTGCCGCCGTCACGTGAGCGTAGCACGATAATTTGTTTCTCTAAATTTTAGAGCCTTGCGGGCACTCGAAAAAAAATATCTGATATTTAGAACCGCATGAACGTAAAAGCGGCATATTTAAAAAAGTTAAAAAAGGGGGCAAAAATATTTTTCTAATTTTTTTTCCTATCTTTTTTTCCGACGCAATGATTTCCAATCGTTCGCCTATCGTGCAAAAAAAAAAGGGGGAAAAAAACTCCGGCGCGGCATGGGAGTCGGCAGGCGGGGGACGCTGCTGCCGCTGTCATGTAATGTGTGCGCTGTCCTACCCTTTCCTGCCGAGGACGCCGTCGACAGGACGCTCGTGTGGCCTACTTTCTGTGCTGCGTGCCGGGGGAGGCGGCGGCGGCGGCGGCGGCGGCGGCGGCGGCGGCGGCGGCGGCGGCGGCGGCGGCAGGTCCTCCCCTCCCCTCCCCTCCCCTCCAGTACTTACATGTGTTGCCCTCAACAGTGCTCGGCACGAGTTGTAACAAGGCTGGGCCACTCTCGGCTGCGCGGGGACGCGCTCTCAGGCACGTCTCGCCGACCCACGTAAGGAGCGCGCCCTGCTTCCCACCCCCGCCCGCACCCGCGCCTTGAGAAAGACAAAGACAGAGGAAAGCCAGAGCCTGAGCCAGTGAGAGAGAGCAAGACAACTCCACAACGGAGGAACAATGCATTCAGTATTAGATCGCTAATTTGGTCGCGAGGGGGCGGGAGATGCCGGGGAGAGAGAGGGAGAGAGAGAGAGAGGAATAACCCAGGCTCAGAGCTGCGCGTTTGCTCGCCCACTTTTCTCTCTCCGTGGCGCTCCCTTCCGCGGAGAGAGGCCGGAGTACACACAGCGTCCTGCATCAGGAGCAGGAGGTGCACAGCGGCCGAGGGGTACCCCACTGCTTCCAGTCAGTGTACGCCTTCCAGTCCAGCCACTCTCTTCCAGTCCAGCAATTTTTTTTCATACGCATCCACATATTTCTAAGCGAAACATAAATATTTCCGTTGTTAGTTTTGGTCACGGTAGGAATGACTTTTAACCTACGTTGGGGTGGGTAGCAGCTCAGAACACAGAAACCATAAATGATCGCAAAATTTTCATTCCAGTCAATGGAAAAGTCCGGTCCAGTCACCAGTCAGTGTACACCCGTCATGAGGCCCCCCTCGACAGCGGCGCATAGCAGAAGTGAACGTGGCAGCGGGGCGTGGTGCTGCAGCGGCAGCGGGGGCCTCCGCGGTGGAGGTGGGCGCCGTGGCCGTGGCAGGGAAAACACTTTGGGGGCCCCGGCCTCCCGCACCCCACGTTCCGCCTGACGGGAGGCAGCGCTACACGCCGGTACGTGTGGGCGCCTCGCACCACCGGCGGCATCCTGCCTGGAGTGGATCAGCGGGGCGCTCACGGCGTCGGCCAGCGCCCCCCCCCCCCTCCTCCTCCCCCCCCCCCCCTCCCCCCCTCCCCCCCCCCCCCCCCCCCGCCGCACAAGTTGCCTCCGCCACGCGGCCAAGAGCCTTACGAGGCAGTAAATTCATTTGCGGGTCCTAAGGGCCGACGCCGACGCGCTCCCTGCTGCTCCTCCGGGTGCGTGACGGGCTTAGCGTAGTGCGGCGCGGGCGTGCGAGAGAGAAAGTGAGCGGAAAATAGAGACAGAGCGATGTGTGTGTGTGTGTGTGTGACGGCAGCGAGAGTGAGAGAGAGGGAGAGCGGCATGCGGGAGATACAAGTGAAGCGAAGTGAAGCCGGTCCACTGCAAAAAGAGCCTTGCTCTGCTGCTGGTCTGAAGGGCAACGCACCCATTTGTGCCGAGAGGATATATAAGGGAATGGAGAACGAAGACGGAGCGTGCGAGAGAGAGAGAGAGAGAGAGAGAGGGAGATGGAAAAGGCAGACGGAATGAGGGAAATGCGGGGGCGGCGGCGATGCCCGGCGATGCCTCCGCACACTCACAGCGGACGAATTGTCATACATCTCCGTCAATGTCAGGGGCAGGCAGAGCGGCGTGGCGGCGGCGTCAGAGCGCGCAGGCCCGTCCGCCCCCCGTCCGCCCCCCGTCCGCCCCCGTCCGCCCCCGCCGGGCCGCCCCCGCCGCCACGACCCAACGCCTACAGTGACCGGCGCAATTGGATTGCGTGCGGCGCCCCCGCAAGAACGACAAAAAAAGGAAAGAAAGGAAAAGGGAAGAATGGCGGGTGCTTCGCGGCGAACAAACAGTGACGTCCTCATTGTAATCTACACCTGAAGAAGGAAGGAGATGAGGGTGCGAAGGGGGGGGGGGGGTATCCGCGGCCCGCAGCCCTCGGCCCTGATGGCCTCCCCCGATGACCCGGCCGGGGCCCACTAAACTAACCCCCCCCCCTCTCTCTCTCTCTCTCTCTCTCTCTCTCTTTTTTTTCTTCTCCGAAACACCTACCACCACTACTTCCACCACCACCACCCCACTGGTCCCTCGCCGGTGTGATAGAAAGGAAAGTCTTTCATGCACCAACGCGGCCACAAATTAATGTGTGCGCGTGTGTGTGTGAGTTATAAAGAGGGAGAGAGGTGGGTCATTCTCTCTCTCTCTCTCTCTCTCTCTCTCTCTCTCTCTCTCTCTCTCTCTCTCTCTCTCGGGTCCCCAAATTCATTTCCCCGCACGGGGTGGGCCCTCTTCCCATCAAGAGCATCAAGGGCCGGCCGGTGTGTATAAAACGGAACCAATAAGAGTGGAGGCGCGCGTCGCACGGGGGTGGGGGGTGGGGGGGCGTATTCTGGGGTTGACCACCCCCGTGTGAGCCCCCCCGGGGGCCCCACGCAGCGACACCTCAAGGAACCGGATATCAGTGTGAGAACTCACTCCGTTTTAAGTGTCGTACCCGTGGGTGTGTTCCAGTAGGGTGACCTTCGCCGGAATACCCCATCTGTTACTTCAAACTACCGCGTCGTATATTTTCCCGCTACCACGTCGTATTTTTGTGCTTCCGGTGTGTAATGTATGTGTGTGTGTGTGTGCGGCAGGGCAGCCTCGCCACCGCCGCTGCTCCGAAACGGTCTCTCCGGCCGGGCGGCCAGCAGCAGCCGACCAGGCCGGCCAACGTAACGGGTACAATGCGGCCCGCGACAATGGGCTCGGTTTGTGCAGGGCGGTGCCTGGGGGGGGGGGGGGGGGCGGTGGGCGTGTGGTGAAGGTATGGGCGCGCGGCACGGGTTTGCAGTCCGCCTCGCGGGCCCTCCCCCGGCCGCGGCCTCCGCGCCCGCGCCGTCCCTCCACCATCTCGCCCTCCACATTGTCCGCGCCGAGCTCAAGTGTCTGCCCCAACACGGCCGCGGCCGCGGCGCCCTCCACTCCACCCTCCACGTGCTCTCCGTTATGTAAAACTGCGCGTATAAAACTGGGAGCGGACAACGCACAAAGCAGGCAGCCAGGCGGCGAGGAGTCGATGTTCCAACCAAACATAATAATAAATTTGAAATAAATTGTTAAAAAAAAGAGCGCGAACAGAAAAAGAAAAGTACACGAAAGTGCCGGATGAGTCTGTGCGCCGGCGGCGGCGTGTTGGCCGACCGCGGGCGGCGGCTGTTTGGGGCCGGGACGACCAGCTCAACGACATTCATGTTGAGATTAAGGTGCGGCGGGAGGGGCCCACTCCCCCGCCGCCCCCCGCCGCCCCCCGCCGCCCCCCGCCGCCCCCCGCCGCCGCCGGGCCTATCGCTATAACGATCCCCTTCATCACTTTATCCGTTCTGTTTGCGTGCAATCCTCCAGCCGCCATTAACGGCATCCCCCTTTTAGTCCCCCAGACTGGTGAGGGGGAGGGGATAGGGGGGGATGATGCATTGGAGGGGGGGGGGGCGGTGAAGGGGATCAGCACTGCGGTTTGCACACTCACACTCCAGGCACAGATCGGAGTGTGCCGGGGCGGCCGGGGGTCCTCGGCTCGGGGCCGCCTCCGGGGAGGCCGCGGCCGCACCCCACGTTATGGAACCTCCCACTGCAAGACACCCGCCGCAGCGGCCGCAGCCGCAGCCACAGCCGGGGCGCCGCTTTCGGACGCAGCCTCAGCACCGAGGCCATTCGCGCGCCGCCCGGCCCTTACGTTTACGCCTCGCAATTATCGCGTTGGACTCGTGATATGGAGAGAGAGAGAGAGAGAGAGAGAGAGAGAGAGAGAGAGAGAGAGAGAGAGAGAGAGACACAGAGAGAGAGAGAGAGAGAGAGAGAGAGAGAGAGAGGGAGATGGGGATGGAGCGCATTTGTGTGGCCCAGGCTGGACGCCCACACCGCGCGGCGCGCACACCGAATACGAATACATTCACTTTGGCCGGCAGGCACCTCTCTCTCTCTCTCTCTCTCTCTCTCTCTCTCTCTCTCTCTTTGCGGCCGTCGCGCCGCCCTCCTGTTGAATGCCTCCCTCCTCCCTCCCCCCCTCCACGTTGTTGCACACTCCGGCAGGGGTAATGCGGCCGCAACCGCGTGTCTTTTATTTATTCATCGGGTCGTTGTACGACGCTGTCTCTGTCCCTCCTATACCCTATCCCCAAAACTCTCTGCCTCTCTCTCTCTCTTCATGTCTGTCCCTCTCACTCACCCGCACGCGGATCCTCCACTCGCGAGGCGGGTCGATATGAAAGCAATCAAACATCCTCTACGTGGTCTCCCCGGGCGCCATTCGCGTCGCTAAAAAGGAGAAACAACTCTTTTATTGTCACTCTCTTTTCTCTCTCTCTCTCTCTCTCTCTCTCTCTCTCTCTCTCTCTCACTCTCTCAGCGCCGACGGCTTTCCTCCTTCCCAATCCCGATCCCGCTAAGCAAAGCTTTTCAATTCCCATCGTGCATCGCTGTGTGTCTTCCCGCGTAGGGAAGAAAAATCAAACATGTCGAACGAGAAAATAAGTATAAATGAGAGCGGCGTCACGGCACAGCTGGGCCGCGCTGCTGTGGGGCGCCGTGTGGGTTAGGCCGTGCCGCCGGGCGGGGCTGCCTGCCGGGCTCGCCTACCCCGCGCGGCGCTCCGCCCGGTGCAGCCGCAGCGCTGCAGCGTGTCCGGCTGAATGTTTCATACAGGAGCAGAGCGGTGCGGGGAACAGCCGGGCCGGGCGCAGCGGGGGAAATCTATTTTACTCTTCCTGGTCGCCGTGCCGCCGCTCCACCGCTCCGTCCCCGTCCACCCGGCTGTGCGAGAATCGGCATGCATCGATTTCGTCGCGAAATGTTCACGGAGCACGCCATGTGCCCGCTAAACGTATTCAGGCACTATTGGAGAGTGGGAGCGCGAGGGGGGGCATGGGTGGGGGAGTGTGTGTGTGTGTGTGTGTGTATGAGAGAGAGAGAGAGGTGAACCGATACATGTACAGTACAGAAAGAGCGCGCATGAGAGGGGTTGGGGGGCTGGCCAGGCACAAACGGGTGGTTAGTGCTCCACGAAACGGGCCCTCGGGGGCGTTCTAACTCATCTACGACACACGCATAGGCCCCCTCCCCAGCAGCCCCCCTCCCCCCTCCCGGTCTCACTCTCTCTCTCTCTCACTCCCTTTCACACACCCAAACACCTGCACAGACCTTTCTCTTCCACATTTACGCCCTACCCTTCTTCTCACCTGCACAAAAAAAATCGAAAAAAAAAAAACGCTCGAGAAAATGAACGAAACGAAATCCGGTGCATCTACGGCTAAATGAAGAGCAGTGTGCATAGGAGGTAGAGAGAGAGAGAGAGAGAGAGAGAGAGAGAGAGAGAAGAGGAAAAAGAAAGCTCTTAGCTTGCAGTACGGCGCGGTG